>PVKS010014221.1:0-48847 GCA_004027875.1 Aplodontia rufa | reverse complement strand
TTGCTTGCTTGCTCTCTGGCTGCTTACTACTCTATCCATACAACAGCCAATAGGGGTATACAATTGTAACAAATGAGTGGCCAAAATAGCTTAGTCATGCGGTCAGGCAATTTGCTAATTACAAGCCAGCTGGACCCCCCAGAGTTGTTTACCACCAATTCTTTCACAAGCCAGCTGGGCCTCATGTTGGGGAAATCCCCGACAGTTACACAGCCATAGCTGACTGATACAAGGATCATCTTGCTTGGAGACAAGTGCATGTGAAGTTATGGAAGATCACAGAGAAGATTGTGGGTGGGAGTGGCTCAGGGGTGGGGAAAGAAGATAATGGAGGGTACAGGGGTCTCTGTGTGTCCTGTCTGCCTTGCACATTTCAGACTTCTGCCAGGTTCTTGTAACTGTGCCTTGGCTCTTTTTTGTCGGTGGTGGTGTTCTCAAAAGGAATAACTACAGCTGTCCAAGCCCAGGGGCAAAGGTGAGCCCCAACTCAAAGACAGCCTGACAAAACTCACAGTTGTAGCAGAATAAGACTTGGGGAAGACAGTGGGGCTCTTGTCAAGAAGCATGAAGATCTAAAGAGAATATGATTTGAGTCCGTAGGTCATCTTGGGCAGGGACCCAAAGTGCATGTGATCCGGCCGTCGTGTTGGTGCGTTGGTGACCTCCATTCAGGGGCCATTGTCTTTGAAAACAATCTGGGGGATCCGCTGCTACAATGGCCCCTGCCTCCTGGTATCCATGTCCATGCGAAGCCCCCACCCATCTCTTGGGGTGGACCTAAAGCTAGGGTACAGGACCTAACAACTCGCTTTTCATGCACAGAGTAAAGGTGATGGCCTGTCACTTTTACAATTGTGTTCCGAAGGTTGGTGACTCTGCGACTCTGCATCCCTGACAGACTCTCTCTGCTGCCTTCAGGGCTTGAATGCCTCCGTGAGGTCTCTGCCTTGTTAGGTGACCCACATGGTATAGCAAAGGGACACTTCCCCAGCCAGAGCTGGGGCCTTCAGCCCAACAGCCTGCATGGTCCAGCGTGCTGTCAGCACCACCAGAGCTCGGAAGCAGAGCTTTCCCCGGCTGAGCCTTCAGATGAGACCCCAGCTGCAGTCAGCACCTTGTTCAAAACCTTGTGTTCAAAACACCCGAGGCAGAGGACACAGCTGACCCATGCCCAGACTCCTGCCCCAGAAGCTGTGAGATAGTAAATGTGAGCTGCTCTAAGCTGGGCAATCGTGGGCTCATTTGTTACGCAGCAATAGATAACTCGCATGCAAGCTAAGAACAGAATTAACCGTAACGACTCAGATGGGGTGGGGGACAGGATTTAGCTGTAGCCTTGGCTTCCATCAGGGTAGGCTGGGTTGTGCTATGGTAGCAAATGATCCCCAAATCCCAGTGGTTTGCAAGTGTTGCTACTTCCTGCTCATATTATATGTCCATTGTGGGTTGGTTGGGTCCATGTGTCCGCATCATCTTTACCTTGGACACACTGATGGAGCAGCCTCTATCTGAAATGACAGTTGGGCAACCCCTGAGTCCCCACTGCACTGAAAAAGGAAACCTGAACTCTCCAAGGCAGGATCTGAGAAACGTGCTCTCCTGTGACTGTCGCCCTGGTGGCCACCTCCACAGACAGGTTTGGGGCGGAAGGAGAAGATGGTTTCCAGCACAGCAGTAGACCCTGGCGTCTCCAGTTTACAGCTGAGCTCTGCGTCACCGCTTCACTCCAAGAGTTGGAGGTGCAGCGAAAATTCAGGGTCTAACTTTCCTGCCACTCTCTTATAGAATGACACAAAACTGCCTGCAATTAGGAAGAGAATTAACCGTCCAGGCCACCCCACCTATGGCTGAGCTGGGGACCGTCCTCTAGGGCTCCTGCTTTGTGCACTCTCCATGCACAGCAGTGCTTGCCTGGGGTGTCCCTCCCGACCTGTCCCTAAGCACACAGCACTGGGGAGCCGAGGGCTTGGAGAAGTGGGTCCCCAGAGAGACTGTGGAGCTGGCAAGCGATGCGGAAGATGGCACTGCTCCAGAGCGGGACAGATTTGGGATGTGGTTTTGGCTCTCTCTTCCATAAAGTTTAGGAATTCAGCTCAAAGAAGAGGGAGGAGGAGGAGGAGAAGAAGGAGGAGGAGGAGGAGGAGGAATAATTAACAGTGTGAATTCTGTGTACTGCATCAGGTTTGGTTAATGACCGAAGACCGTGACCCCAGAATTTCCACACCTCTGGAGAAACAGCTCCAAAACGTGCTGTGCTGGGCTTTCTCTCGCCTTCTAAAGCCGCCCCACGTAATGAACGCAATGAACGCGAGCAGAAGAGGCGCAAGCGGCGCATCCAGGGTGCTCCTGGTGTAGAAGGGTTTGGCGCCGTGGACCCACATCTGGCTCTTGCATCTGGCTGCAGTCTCATCAGGATCATTAGCAACTCGAAGCTCGAGCTTCAGAGCTCTCCTCAGTTTGACTTTCCCTGAAAGACAGAAAAGTTAGCAGGAAGCATAGAGGGGTGTTCTCCACCACCAGCATCATTACCATCCCAACATCTGGACCCAGGAAGTCCTGCAGTGTCCCCCAGCATGGCAAGGAGATGGAGGCCGGCTCATTGGCCCATCTTCTGAAAAGAACAAACCAGTTCAGCACTGCCACGTTTTGAAAGCAGAGGCTGTGAAAACATCCTTGTGGTTAATAATGCCCCAAGGGTGGGTTCCCCTGTTCCTGGGATCTCAGGCACCATCATAAATACTCTATGGACAGTCTGCGAGGACATCCTTTGTACTTTTCTAAATATTTTTAAGTTTGCAAAACAAAATCCTCCCCTTCCTTCCTTTCTGCCAAACAATTGCTCAGGAAAATAATATTTTCCCAATCATTCACTTAACATATACTTAGTGTGAATCTCCTGTGTGCCAGCCACTGAGGCACCAGGGATACAGCAGTGAACAGTCCTGAGATCCCTTGATCTCATGGAACTCACTAACCAACCCTGGCCAGTCCTGCTTGTTATCCTGCCTGACACTAATGTGTGCTGTATTTTTGTTTCTGAGATCACTGGGTATCTCTGTGGAGATCACTGGGTATCTCTGTGCATGTGAGTTGTCTCTCAGGCCAACCGGGATTCAGCCTGGACCCGTGAGTCCGTATGATCCTTGGGTGTGAGGAAGTAAGGACATCTCTCTTTCCCACGGGACATGCTGCCCACCCCACGCACTGCCCCACAGTTCAGAAGTCTGAGATTGACAGAGTGAGAGGAGACCTGGGAATTCTTGGCCGTTCCCAAGCTTCCAGGCAGCTGGTATTTACGCCATCTGCCAATCAGGAGTCGTGATCTTGAAGCCTGCGCCCTCGGCAGTCTGGAATCCATCCCTAGGTGAGATCAAGATCCTTTTGGACACAGCCTTGTCAGCTTGCTCTTGTCCATTCCTCCCTGTCTGCAGGTTATTGCCCAGGATCAGCAGCCTTGGCCTCCAGATTCTGGCCTCTGCCTCCAGCAGCCCACCCAGACGGTGTTTAGTTGAGGGACTTTTCTTCTATAACATTTGTATTAGTCTGTTGTTTGTTACTGTAATGAAGTACTTAAGGCCAATTAACTTATGAGGAAAAGAGGTCTCAACAAAAGAAAGACAAAAAGAGAGAGGTTTCTTTAGCTCCCCGTTCTGGAAGGAAGGGCATAGCTCAGCTTTGTCTCAGCTCTGGTGAAGGCTTCGTGGCAGATGGTAGCACAGTGGTGGGAGTTTGTGCAAGAGGGAGAAATCACACGAAGAGACAGGAAGCCTGGGATAGGCAGGAGCCTGGCCCACTTTATAACAAGCCCCTCCTAGGAACGAATCCCTCCCGCGGGCAGGGCCCCTCTAAAGGTTCCTACACGCAAACTAACGTTGCCATACTGGGGACCGAGCTTCCCACTCATCTAGACCTTGGCAGTGCCGTTCCCTCTCTGCAATCGTTCTTTTTATTTTCTTTATTTATACGCTTTCTTACTCCTTCTCTTCCCTCCCTAACAGACCCAGGCTTCCTGGTGGCAGAGGCCTGGTCTACCTTCCTCACACTTTCCACCAATGTCTGACACACAGTAGGTGATTCATCAGGGTTCCACTAGTCTTCACAGTGCCTTTATGAAGATAGGAAAGGGTTCTCCCGGAAACTAAGTTACCCGCTCAGGACACGCGGCCCAGCAATCGATGGCATCTTTGAGCAAAAAGGGAAAACAAGTCCCTTCTTCCAGGGAGACACAACCCCAAGCCAGGCATGTGGCTTAGTGAACAGTCTGCACCTGGCAGCCCTTGTGCGACACAAAAACTAAGTCAGAAGAGGCAGGAGTTTTGGAATCAAATACTTGATGAATGATTGGTTGAACGGATGAAATGCAAGTCTTTTGGGGCAAGAGGTGATTTTAAGACATGTCTGAAAATTCTTAGGCACTCAGCCCATTGACAGGTTTGGAGTCATCTATCGGGGACTGGTCAACCAACAGAATATGGTGGAGGTGACCATGTGGCTTCCAAGGCTAGGTCATAAAAGACCATGAGGCCCCAGCTTAGATCTCCCGGACCTGCTTACTGAGCAACAAGGACAAAGCCGGCCCACGCCCTGGTAGAGCTTATAGGCTGGAGGGTGGACTAACGTTAGGATTCCCCATGCCACTCATCAGCTAACGTAGGACTCTGAGGGAAAGGGCACTGTGGATAACGGCACAGGACACGAAGCCCACATGGAACTGTCCCAGAAAATTGGGGTGTGTCACCCCCTGGCAGTAAGGAATTAAACGATCCCTCAACTAAGTGCGAATGTGCCGGTGTGACAGTGAGTGCTACCAAGGCAGAGGCACGCAGGGGTCTGTGGCTCTACAACAGGGGATTGGCCACCCTCTGGGACATCAGGGTGTCTTCCCCGAAGAGGTGGAGCTTAGGCCTGGTGCCTGATGGGTGAGCAGGAGTTGGCTTGGCTAAAGGGGAGCAAGGAGTGCCCGGGAAGAGCCGCGCGTTGAAAGAAGCCAGTGTGGCCAGCCTGGGATCACGGTCCAGTTCAGGGACAGTTGGGGGCTTCATTCCAGGAGTGGTGGGGCGTTGCTGAAGGTTTCGAGTACCGTCACGGTCTGCTTGTGTGTGGGCAAGGCTGGGGAGGGTGAGAGAAATAAGGACGTGAGAAATGATGCTAAGATGGAATCCAAGATTCACTCCCGTGGTGGAATGATGCTGAGAGAACAACCCGCAGGGCCGTGTGATCACATTATCAGAGGAGTCTAAGGAGCTGGTGCGGATGACGCCAGCACTCCTCTGGGGGCCAGATGTGGAGGGCTTGGCCGGATCCGCTGGAAGGTCTGCTCGACAGATGTTTCCCAGAAGCAGAAGCTGAGGACAGGCTGGACTCTGGAGACCCCAGGGGCTCGATTCGGATGCGCCGGGCGACTTCCGTGTGAACTGCAATTTGACTTTGGATCAGTTGGCAAGAAGAGCATCGGGGCAGGGTGGTTCCCTGGGGGCCTGGTCATGTGCACAGCTCATATTTACTCTGCTGGTCTGGCTTCCAAAGGGAAGCTTAAGGCAGCTTAGGATCAAAGGCAGACACAATGGAGCTGACACAAAAGGAAATAAAAACTTTGGAGACGGAGGAGGAAGCAAATATGTGGGCCTCATGCACCTGTAAATGCAGCTCTGAATCACCGAGAACCTATTAGGCATGCAAATTTCTGAAGCCCACTTTCAAAGGTGCTCAAGCAGTGGGTCTGGGGTGGGGCCCAGGAATGTGCATATCTAGCAAGCTCTCCTCCCCTGCAAAGAGGTTCTGATGCAGGCGGTGAATAAAACACATTTTGAGAAACGTTGCTTTAGTCCTTTAAGTAAATATGATTGTTATCAGCATTTTAAAAATTTTATTTAGTTTTTCATGTGGCTTTCGTTGCTTGGACACCTCGTTGTGTACATGGTGCTGAGGTTCAAACTCACTTCCTTGCGCATGCCAGGCAAGCGCTGTAACTGCTGAGCCACCGCTCCAGCTCCTGATTAGCATCAGATTTAACACTGGAATTGCTGTCGCCCAAGGCTAAGCTGACGCTCTAATGAGAAGTTTCGCTGGCTGCTGGGGGACCACCTCACATTCCCGCAGAGGTGGGCCAAGGGAGAGCTTCTCAGCTCCGCAAAGCTCCCCTGACCTCCAGCTGCATCTACCAGGTGCTAGAGAGGATTTTGGGCAGAGAGGAGGACAGGGTTGTCACTGAGAAAGAACGAAACACACACTACCAGCACAGCCAGGCCAAGTGTGCAAACTGGGATGTGCACGGTGAACTTGGCGGTGGAGAGAGAAGATGAGCTGCTGCCGAGGGAAAGGAGAGAAATCCCAGCCCTGGAACAGCCTACCTGCCTCCCGGGAGAGACCCTGGGCAGACCGGCACTGTCTCTGTTCAGTCCCCAGCATCAGACAAACAGGTCGCTCAGGGAGATGCCACCTCTGGAGGCTGCCGTGCCGCGTGCTGTGCTCAGGGAGGCTTCTGGAGCCTGTTCCAGAATGCTCCTTGCAGTGTCCCCTCCTCTTATTAACCCCTTCTTGGTTTCAGCAACCCCTTCCTCGCTTCTGGAAAGCTTGAAACCTCTCCCTAGCCACCAAGCACCTGGAAGGGGACAGCGGGTGTTGGGACAGCTTCATCTAGGTCATTGCTACTCAAAGCGTGGGCCACAGCCCAATTGCATCAGGAACTCTGGAAACTTGTGACAATGTTGAACCAGGATTTTAACAAAATCACCAGGTGATTCCTGTGCACACAAAACTTTGAGAGGCGCCACCTTACGTATCCCCATTCAACAACTGAGGACGCTGGCTCTGTATTAATGCTGGGGCACGGTGATAAATTAAAACAAAACAGTCCCGACCCAGTGGAGGGCACAGCCCGGTAAAGGAGCCGGGGGATAAGTAAACAAATAGACAATTACAAGTCCTGACAACCACTATTCAGGAAGCAAAAGCAGATCAGTGATAAAGGTATAAGAATATTACAAGCGGTGGCTCAGCGGTTACGGCGCTTGCCTGGCATGTGAGAGGGACCCGAGTTCAAACCCCAGCACCTTGTACACAACTAAGCGTTGGAGCAACAAGGGCTACAGGAAAAACTAAATAAAAACTTATTCTCTCTCTCTCTCTCTCCTCTGTCCTTCTCTCTTAAAAAAAAAAAAGAATATGATAAGATGAACAGCAGACCTGGAGAAGGATTTGAAGCAGACAGGATGGTTATGGGGTTAAAAGGAAGGAAGAGGCGCTTGGGCTAGCCATGAAGTTTGGAAGATGAGTGGTCTTTGCAGAAAGGGTCAGAAGATTCTAGAACAGTTTTGTGCAGGCTCACGCAGTGAAGTAGCAACCAAAACGTCGCAGCTCAGGTGATAAGATTCCTGGTACAGAAGGCGGCACTGAACACTCAAGGGTATTGGTCCATCCCTCCCGATGCACGCTGGGATCCTCTCCCACTGGCCCCCATTCTGCACAGCACAGAGGACATCTGCCACGGTTCCCGGGCCCACTCCTTGTTCCAAGGTTACCTAAGTCTGTCAGACACCAGTCCTTTGACTTGGAAATAGTTACTCCAGAACACTGGCAGTGAGCCTTTGGCTACAGATGCTCCGTTGTGCGTTTTCCAAGATGGCTTCTCAAGGCTGTTCCCCTCCAAGGTCACGAGCTGTCTCTCCGGCCACCCAATTCTGATGGCATGGCAGGGAACCCAGCAACTGCAAAGCCTTTGCCCGAGGCCAGTTCCCTAGTCACCTTCCTCCTTGCCCACCCAATCCCCATGCCCAGACAGGAGGCATTGGGCAGGAGGCGGTCCTCGGAGCCACAGGAAGATGGGGAAGCTGGAAGGCAAGAGAAGGGACCACAGAGCCCAAGGTGCATGCCTGGGGAGGGCTGGGAGTGTGCCACCCCCATACCCACTGAGTCAGCCTTTCCAGGGAAGGGTTATCATTTTTAGAACTGAGGTGGACCCCAGGTGACTCTGTGACCAGGCAAGTTGAAAAAACTTTGATGTGGAAGGATCAGGCCCAGAGAGGGGACTTGGTTTGCTCAAGGTCACCTGGCAGGTCAGGAGCCAGCAGCGGGTGTGGAGAAGGCACTTTTGCTCCTGGTTCAGCTTGGCTTCAACTTTTTATTTTTTTTTTATCATCAGAATCTTCTTTTCTACAGATAACATGTTGTGCAGAGTCAAACGCATAGGTCAGATCTAAGAGGAGGGGCGCGTGGGCCCACAGTTAACAAGTGCGCGTGGAGGGTGTGGAACAGCATCTCCTCCTAAGGAAGAGCGCTCGGGGCTCGGGGCAGAAGCTGGGTAGGCAGCAGCCCCAGGTACAATGGAGCCACAGTTGTTTGTCTTCGGTGATATTTATGTTTGCAGTTTCCTTCCATTCAGTCGAGCTGTTCTGGATTTCTGTGCAGGGCCAAAAGTTTCATTTTCGGGCTGAGTGTAGAATGCGTGCTTTACAAGCATGAGCCCTTGGTTCCGTCCCCGGCACCCCCATCAAGGGAAAAAATAAAACAAATTGAAGGTAAAAAGTTAAAAGCAGGGGCTGGAGGAGTGGCTCAGCGGTTACGGCGCTTGCCCAGCGTGCGCAAGTACACAGGTTCAAACCCCAGCACCCCGTACACAACTAAGTGTCAGATCAATGAAAGCCATGGGAAAAACTCAATAAAAATTGATTCTCTCTCTCTTTCTCTCTCACTGTCCTTCTCTCTTTAAAAAAAAAATGTTAAAAGCATAGTCTTTTTTTTTTTTCCTTCTTTCTAATGAAGCAAAATCAAGGGTGAGCAATCTTCTCTGTAAAGGGCTAGGGAGCAAACGTCTTTAGCTTTCTGGGCCACACAGTCTCGACGGCAGTCTGCACAGGGCTGTGTGGATGTGTTCCAATAAAACTGATTTGTGAAAAACAGCCCTGGGATCAAGTTTGGCCGGTAGATCACGATTAAACAACCTCTGAAATGACAAGTTAGGCAGAGGTAAGGAAAGACAGGAAAAGGAGATGCTGAGGTGACCAAGCTCAGAGCTCATTCTAGAATAAATCTAGGGGACTAACAACAGGCAGTGAACCTGGGGCATATTTCCAGAGGTCCACAGACCTTCTCCTGGCACATCTGCAAGTCTGGTCCCTTCCAGACAACAGAGGAAGGCCAAGGGTCCCCAAGGAAACTTGCTCAGGGGCTCTAAGTCCCTTCTTCCTCCATGCAATCCTCACCCATGCAATGCACGGGACTTTGATGGAGGGGCCTCAAGCGACATAAGAGGGCCCAGGAAGCCCCCTTGAGCCAAGGTTCCCCTCACCTACTGTGCCCCGGCTGCAGGCTCTGCCAGGACACTCCTTTGGCTTCTCAAGTTGTCACTGGTTAAAATGTCAACGCTCTCGGCTGGGGAACCCCATTAGTCATTACCCCGTTAGCTGCCAGCCAGCCTCTGACACCGTAGCCAGAGACATTATCAAGCAGCGTTCCAGAGCAACAGAAGAGAAAGGAGCGTGGAGGGGCCAGAGGGGAAGGGACCAAGCCTGCACCGAGTTCGTGGGCACAGGTCTGTCCTCAACTGCCCGCGCCTCTCCCCCTTGTGCTAATTTAGTGAGTACCTACTAAGTGCTAAGGACTTGACACACCCTAGCTCCTTTAATCTTTACAATACTAGGAAGTAGATACTGAGATCTCCGTTTTACAGATGGGGAAACCGAGGCTCAGACAGGTTAATTAAGCAGGGGCCAGAGGCAGACTCAGAGGTCTGTGGAGCTCCACGTTCTTGACCTCTCCCAACTGGGGCCTTCTCTCCTTGCTGGCCTCGTGGCCCATTCATCCCAACCCAAGCTCTGCGCTCCCAGCCGCTGCCTTTCCAGCCCCAGAGTGCTTCCTCACCACCTCGCCACCAAGTGTGATGCTCTCGGGGGCCCAGCTCCAGGGCCCCCAGGTCAGCACCTCCCTGGTTCCTGGAAGGTCTCTTGGGCTGATGATGGCTAACTGGGAGTCAGGACTGGCAGGCTGGACACAGGACGGGAGGCCAGGTGTCTCCCTAGAGGGCCTCCCATCTCCAGGGTGGGGGCGTCACAGAGCCCTGGCACGCTCACCAGCCCACACCCAGCACTCGCCCAACCAGTCGGACCACACCACCCACATACATGCCAGCCGGGTCCGTTTGGACGGGCACACGCATGCCCTGGCTCGCCTGCCGCCATCCAGCTGCCGCTCCCTCCCCTCCTGCCCTGCCAGGTGCTGCAGGTCCAGGTGTTCAAAGGCACCTCCATCACACCTGCGGTTTCTCACAAAGAGGAAGGGCAAAGACTCTTTCCTGGAAGCTTGGGGAGAGAACGGGAAGCTTAGCGATGGGAGTTCCCTGCCCTGGGGTACCTGGGCTCACGATCCCAAAGCCCAAGTGTTTGTGATGGAGGGGGCTTGGAGAAGTTCTGCCTCACCGGGAAGGAAGGCTGGCTTCAGTGCGTTCTGACAGAGCCTCGCCTTCTCTCACTGGGCCTCAGTTTCCCCATTTGAAAAGAGGACAGACGCCTCTTTGAGGCATTCCCTAGGAGCACTGTCTGGGCTGGGCGCATTCTATCAGTCATTCACTCAGATTTATTTTGGTTCTTTTCTCCTAAGCACCAGCATCAGCGCCAGGGCCTCTGCCCAACCCGGGGAGGAAAGACACCCAGAGAAGGGCTCTCGTGGGGGCAGGCAAGGAATAAACCCCTAAGTCTAGGAATAAACCCCTAAGGCCAAAGTGGTGGTTGGGGGCCCTGCAGGGGGAGCCTGGGAGGGCCCTCCTAGGACACTTGGATGGAAGTTGTGATAAAAGGCTCTGGGGGAAGGGAGGTCTCAGCTGAGCGCTCCACGTGGGACAGGCATGGGTGCAGAGGCTCTGGGGCCTGAGCTTCCCAGGAGTGAACATGGGTGTTGCTGGAGTGTGGCTGCCTTGGGGATGAGGTGGGGACAGGGACAGGGACAGGGGCAGGCAGCTGAGGGAGTGGCCTCGAGGGACTGCATGTACAACTGGGGATCTCCAGCCCTGGGGACTATGGGACATGCAGCCCACAGGAGGGGCCCAATCTGCAGATTTGGGACCACCAAAGAATGAGTTTTAGAGCAAGAGGGACCAGACGTCAAGGCAGCAGAAGCCACAGCTGTGTGCTCCACACTGCATGGCCTCCCTGGTCCTTTTCCCTGGTGTCTGAACCTCCCCTGCCCCAGAGATTTCTGTGACATTTTTTGGTAGCACCCATTCATCGGGCCATCTCACCACCGTTACACTTTGGAGATGGGAAACTGAGTCTGGGGTGGTGAGAAGCAGTGAGGACGAGATCCATCATGAGAGTCTGTTGCTTCTTGTCCCTCTGCTTCTGCCCTCTGCTGCCTTATTATCCTCATGCAGCTCTGGACACAATGTCACAAAATGGATTCCTCTTCCTTGTGCAACCCAGCCAAGCAGTGTGCATTAGGACTCCTGTTTGCCACATAGCTGGCTGTGTCTGGTGTTACTGGCTGTGTGACCTTCTGCAGGCCACTTAACCTCTCTGTGCCTTCATTTTCTCATTTATAAAATAAGAATATTCCTACTGCCTGGTTCAGAGGGTCGTTGGATGATTGAATTCCCATACAGAAAGCACTTAGACTAGTCCCAGCGTGTCTTCCCATCAGATTGGTGGTGGGTCACTCCCAAACCCTTCCAGCAGCTCGCAAGCACTTCAGGCTTTGAAATATTCTGTCGATTTCTTTTGCTCATTCATTCAACTGACTCTTCCTGAGCATTCGCCAGGCCCTGGCACTCACGGTGAACACCCCTGCGCTCCTGCTGTTTATCTGCAAAGCTGTGTTATTCCAAGAATGAAAGAACAGTCCTAGGCAGGGCAGGAGCCAGAACCCCCAGGCTGGAACCCCCAGCCAGGAGGCCAGGAGCAGTGGGCTTCCTCAGCCCTGCCAGAGCCCCATCCTCTGGTCCCCTTCCCACCTCCGGGGAGGGCCCAAGGCAGAATCCGGCCCTGCCTGCCCGGGCTGTGCTGATAACCTCCGGAGGGGAAGCCTTTTGTTTGGAAGGAAATGAGCAGGGCCCGTTTACCGGCCTGGCTTCCAGGGTTGAGCTGAGCCAGGCTCTGGTACCCCAGGAGGAGCTGGGAGGCCTCCGGCTGTGCCCTGCTGACTCAGTTCCTAGGCCCCCTCTGCCAGGCCCAGAGCACCCAGGGGCGTGATCACCTATTCTCCCCAGTCCAGTTGGGAGGCTGTAAACCCTGCCTCTCAACCGTTTGGGGCTCCTGGGGAAAACAAGCGTCCACAGGGGGCGTTGGGGGCTGACCCAGAGCGCCTTACCGTCCCTGTCCCCTTCCTCCTTCCAGCATTTTCTTATCCCCATCCCACCCCTTGCAACAGGTGAGGGAGCAGAAGTGGAGATTAGGATCACCTGCCTGCACACTGACTGCACCTGCACCTGGGACCTCTGAAACGCTGCAGTTGCCAGGACCCCCACCAGCAATTGGGTCAGGCCCTGGGAAGGGGCTGTGGTCCAAGATTTTAGAAAAAATCCCCCCCCCCCCCGGAACCAGAGTGCAGCCGAGGTGGAGCCCGGCTGCTTCAGGAGTCTCCAGTCCTGCGAATCAGCTGCACTGTGGCTTAGCCGTCCAGGCAGGCTTTCCAATGAACCCGCGTCTGGGCCACATCCTGGAGCGGTGAGCCAGGGCCACTGCGGATGGGGACTGCGCACTGTAGTTTTTAAAAACTCCCCCAGGTGATTCCCAAGGACAGTCGAGGCAGAGAAGCTCTGATAGTCCAGTCTCCCAAGTGTACAAGTAGGGAAACTGAGGCCCAGGGAAAGGTGGTAGCTTGTCCAGAGTAATGTGACCGGTGAGGGGACAACACAGAGCTCAGATGGAGACCCCAGAACCTCATGCTCGCTCCGCTCTGAAGAAGCAGGTGTCAGACGAGGTCTGCGGGCACACCAGGGGCCAGCTGCCACCACGGCAGGCAGATCCATTGGAACCAGCCCCAGTGACTCACGTTGACAACCCCCACACAAGGCTGTGACGGGCCGCCACTCCTGGGGTTGGTCCCTTCCCGGGCCTAATTGAATCCCAGGAGCCCCTGAAAAGTACAGCAGTTTAGAGTGTAGACCCATGGTTACCAGGGGCTGGGGGCCTTAGCGGGGCAGCCAGCGGGGCAACAGCTCACAGGACATAGAGTGACAGTTCGGAGGACTCAATCCAAGAGCTCAACTGTATAGCAGGGGGACAGGTTGATGACAACGCATTGCACACATGGTAATGCTGAGAGCGCCGTGGCCAGTGTCCTCCCCACAGAAACGAAAACTACCGCATCCAATCCGCTAGACTCCACCACCTGAACCCCAGGCCACACATGGTGAGTCCATGCCCTCTCCATGTCCATGTGTGAGTCCCTCTCCCGCCTATCAGAAGCTCAGTCAGACCTTGCTGCTCTGCTCCAGCACGGGTCCCCAGCAGGTCCTTGTCCTCTGTCTTCCTTTGCCTGAGACTGTCTGACGTGACTCCCTGTGCCTTTTCTGAGGGTGGCCAACAGAGCCCCATTAAGGCACCGGAGAACCCCAGTGACGGATTCTCAAAGGGACGGCCTTGCCCACTCCCTCAGTAGTGAATATCCCCGTCCCCTTGCCTCCAATCACTGAGTCCACTGCCACTTCCCTCTCCCCACAGCCTTGTCAGTCCTGAGCCCAGCACAGGGCCTAGACTGGAAGAAAGCATCAGGAGAGTCCCTGTGAGGCCTGAGAGGGAGAGGACACTGCTGGCCATGGAGACCCAGAGCTAGCTGCCTCCTGGGACAGCCCCTCTGCATCCCCAGGCTCCCCAGCTCCACCAAGGGAGGCCTGGGACCAGCAGACTTCAGTAGAACCACACCTACTCCCTGTCCCCACACCCAGGAGGCTCTGGCAGGTCACCCAGATGAGCTCAGACAGACAAAGGGACCGGGCATGGTACCGCACACCTGCCTACAACCCCGGTGATGTAAGGCTGAGGCAGGAGGATTGGAAGTTCAAAACCAACCTTAGCAACTTAGCAAGACTCCCAGCAACTTAGTGAGACCCTGTCTCAAAATAAAATATAAAAAGGGCTGGGGAGAGACCCAAGGGTCGAATGTCTTCACTTGTCTGTGGAGGCTGGAGCTAGACCCTGGCCATTGAGAAAGGAGGTCTATTATCACGTTTTAAGTCCGGATAAGGTGTAATGTCACACAACCTAAGGCATTCATAGAGATGTATTGGGAAGGAGGGGGGAGGGATAAGGGTGGGTAATTGGGGGGGCTCTTGGGGGTAAATCTAATTTTCAGAATTATATATATATTATATTTTTTCATTAGAAGCTTGTTTGATTGTTCAACAAATACATTTCTGAATAATAAAAAAAAGGGCTGGGGATGTGGCTCAATGGTAAAGTGCCCCGGGTTCAATCCCTGGTACCAGGCAAAGAGATAAAAGGTGAAGAGAAGGAGGTGAGGCCAGGAGCCCCACAGCGCCCAGGGAAATCCTCCCCCTTGCTCTGCAAGGCCCTGCTCAGCGCTGGTGAAGCCATTTGTGGTAAGGGCTGTCTGGCTGTGTTAATTACTGCTTCACCATCAACCCGTGCCCTCCAGCAGGCAGTAAACACCGGGAGCCTGCGTGTCCCAGCAAGGGCCGGTTGCCACGAAGCTCGCTGAACCCTCCTCTGCACGTTGTATTCAGCAGGTGGTGGGCTGGGCGCACGGCAGGAGAGCACACTTTGGCACCCTCTGGCTCCCTGGCCCCGTCCCCGGGGTTGTGAGTGACTGCTGGCTGCTGTGGGGGTCCAGACACTGGCCAGTGCCGGAGCCTGGTGAACATCTCTGTCCCTGACACAGCCGGGCCAGGAGAGGGAAGCTCCTGAGGCCCACCCCAAGGCCACATGAGGGAGTTGGCCCAGGTGCATCCTCCCTGACCAGTACTTGTGCCCTGGGCCCTCCCCAGTTCCAGAGACACTGGGCGGGGGCGGGGGCCGCTGCGCCCAACTCCACACCTGTCGCCACAATGCCACTTTGGCCCAGAGTCATTAAGCCTCCTCAAGCTGTTTGTCTTGTACTTTCCTGATGCAGGCTCCAGCCTCAGAGGAATGCACACTAAGGACACAAGAGTGGGGTTGGAGGGCCTCAAGTCTTGGGGCCCAGCCTAGGGACAGCTGGCTCCTGTCCTCCTGGCATCCAGGGGTGGGGTAGCGATACTGTCCCTGCCCAGCATTCAGGGAGATGGCAGCTCAGATTGCCCCACCCTGTCCCTCCCAGCCCTCCAGGAGCCAGAGAGAGAGGAGAGGGGATTGAAACTCTCCACTCCATGAGTGGCTGGGCCAGCGCCCCTTAGGCTGGTGGCCACGTGGTCTGCGAGGTGGGGGTTCAGGAATGCCGCCGCAGGCACTCAGAATCGTCCATGGAAGCACACAGTCCTTAGCCCCAACGACCGGAGGGACCCCCACCCAGGCTGCTCCCCAGCCTTCCCCTCTGCTGCGGGAGCCTGACCGTGTGTCTGCATTGTTCTGATTCCTGCAGATCTGGAATGCTTCTGTTCATCATCAGCGTCAACCCGACTGAGAACGCTCAGTTCCCAAGTCTGCTGGGGCCTGGTGGGGCACGAGGCTGAGAGAGGGGAGCAGGCCACACACAGAGAGCCCCTTCTTCAGGGTCGGCGGAGACTCTGCTCCACCAGCAGTCATTGCAGCTGTGGGGGCTGGCACCTCTCCACCTGGCCTCAAGACCCACCCCTTGTCCTTTTCTTCAGCTGAATGTGGGGAGCAAGGACTCCTCCACCACGTCCTGCCCCTTTCTGTGCCTCTGATCTCAGGGTCTCCTCTTAACATAGCCTCTCCCACCTGCATCAGCCCCCGCCTGGGCAAACCCTCCTTCCCATGTGGAACCTCAGCTCTTATCTAAGTGACTTGGCTTTGAATCTTACCTCCACCATTTCTGGCTGTGCAGCTTTTGGGGAGTTACTCAATCTCTCTATGCCTCTATTTTCTCATTAGTGGAATGTTAAGGGCATTTTCCGTACTTGTGGTCACGTGTCAACTTGGAAGATTTTTCGTTTCTGGGAATTTCCCCTCTTGATTGTTGTGTGAGCCTGTTAAGGTAGACGTGAGAACTATGTCCCATCCCTAGTTGATTATCAGTCAGGTGCAGTCATGTAAGCCCTCCGTGAGAGTAGGAGGCCATCGACTCCAGGGCCCTCTTGTTTTTTGGTGAACTGGTGGTAGAGACAACTAGATCTTTGGGGACTTTGAGGACACAGATTTTGGAACTCGTGCATCTGCATAAACGTTTGCATGTTTGCTCAAGATCCTTTATGGGGTGCTTGGGAATTATGTCCAGTTGTCTGTCAAGCAAACCCAGTTAGAATTCTGACTCCTCACCCTGAATTCAGAAAGCCACCTAGTTGTTGTTTTGTTTTGTTTTTTAAGAAGAGAGAGAATCAATTTTATTTATGTTTTCATCTGGTTTTTGTTTCTCCAACACTTAGTTGTAAACATGGTGCTGGGGTTCAAACCTGGGTCCTCATGCATGCCAGGCAAGCACTCTAACCACTGAGCAATGCTTCCAGCCTCTATCTAGTCTTTTTTAGGAAAATTCCTTTTCTGCTTAACTTAGCCAGAGTGGACTCTGTTATTTGCAGCTAAGACCTTTGATGAGCTTGTGAAGACAACAGTAACACCTGTCTAGCAGTCATTGTAAGATCAAATCCTCCTCCAGGCTTGGTGGGGCCCAGAAGGAAGCCAGCCAGCAAGGTAAGTGGCTTCCTGGCATCTGGGGTACCCAGCCTTGTGGTCTGGGGACAGTGTCCTGTGCCTTTGTCTCAGAGCACAGCCACCCTGTGGCACACTGCTTTTCCCTCAGTCTTTCCTCTCCCTAAGAAGCCCAAGAAGCCCAGGGGTACACTAGGTCTCAGGGTCACACCCCAGAAGTGAAACCAAGTCATCTGACCTAATGAGGCCAAAGGGCTCCCCTCTCCGAATCCAGCCTCTGAAACAAGACCTATCGGCTGCAGGGGGTGCTGAGGTGGCCTGGGCTCCTGCATCTGGGAGCGGCCCCTATCCCCATGTGAGGTTCTGT
Organism: Aplodontia rufa; assembly: GCA_004027875.1. Classification (NCBI taxonomy): domain Eukaryota; kingdom Metazoa; phylum Chordata; class Mammalia; order Rodentia; family Aplodontiidae; genus Aplodontia; species Aplodontia rufa. The sequence continues at coordinate 31,789 of PVKS010014221.1, read as the reverse complement.
GGCCACTAAGAGGCACTGAAGCTTCTGACCCAGGGCTGCATTGCCAACTCCAGAAATAGCTAGGATCCCTGATAGTGACTCAGCCAGCCTTTGCATATGGCTCCCATGCCCTGGGTCACATCCCAGGGGCAGCAAGCTCCGCCATGGGGGCTTTGTGGTGACAGGTCTTAGACCTCACTGCCTAGTAGCCCAGAGCTAATGCACGATCTCCCTCTAGCCTCTTGACTTCCTGTCCACGGGAGGGGCAGGACTGACCTCTAGGCGTTCTAGGAGTGACCTCTCAGTCACCAGAAGAATTGGTACAAACCACCTCCAGTGGCCATGCCCATCAAGTTGCTTCTCTTCCTCTACTTGTGAGTCACCAAAAACAGGTCACCTGGCAGAGGACCTTCTTGGCTCCACTCAAGTAGGTCCCTGTCCTGTACTGAACAGTGTGACTAAGTGCCACTTGGATTGTGGTGACTGGTGACAGCAGTCCTAGGGACTAACCTCATTCCCTTTTCAATAATATGGTCTTGAACAGCAAATAGCAGGGTAGGGGCAAGGGGAGAACGCAGGTGATGTCTTTCTGACTTGCACTCTGCAGACAAATGAAGACAAGTCACCTACTGGGGCTGTTTGTAACTCAAGGATGACTAAGATCACAGTTAGGAAATTCTGCATAAGGAGCCCAGAGGCAATCTGGAAAGGGAGCAATACAGATAGTGCCCCACAGAAAGAAAACCAAGCCGTGTATGTAATTTTACAGTTTGCAGTAATCACATTAAAAAAATAAACAGGTGAAATTGAATTTAATAATATGTTTTCTTTAACCCAATCCATCCCAAATACTACCATTGCAGCATGTAATCAATACCAAAAAATGCCAATGAAATATTTTACGTCCTTTTTTTCTGTCACTAAGTCAACAAAATATGTATACATAGAGCACATCTTAGTTCAATTAGCCACATCCCTGGTACACGGTGGTCATGTGTGACAGGTGATGGACAGCATAGCTCCTGCTTTAGAGAGCCAAATCTTTGTCCCTAGGGATCAAAGCTACCAAAACTTGTTGGGATATTCAGAGAGTTTTGCCCAATGCTGGGTCAAAATAAAGCTGAGATATGAGTGTCCTGGGTTAAGCATCCAGCTTCGCCCTCTGAAGGACCCCTGTGTGTCCTAAGCCTCCATCTCCCCTGCTTGAGATGGGCCGATTGCAGTCCCTTCCTCGGGTGCTTGGGAACACTAAAGAGGTGGGTTTGATGGCCGGGTGTAAAGGAAGGGCTAAGAGGTGGCCCCAACAACTCTTCAGTTCTCCTCCCCACTTGGAGGTCACATCCTTTCCCCAGACATGCAGCTCCTCATCCTCTGTTTTCATCTGGTGGCCAGTGGTGATCACATGCAGGGACTCTGGTGACAAGGGCTGATTTGGGCCTCTAGGGGGGACGTGCATCCAGGATCCTCCTCCTCAGAGACCCATACGACCCGATTCATCGATGCAGTGTCTGTCCAACCGTGAAGGGCAGATTCTCTTCGCCCGCTGTCCGTAGCTGCTTAGCCGCTGGTTGGTAAGTCTGATGACTTATCTGGAAACTTCTGTGTATGATCACAAACCCACCCTTGTGGCGTGCAGCGTGGGGCGGTGGAGGGCTGGGGTGGGCCATGCCCTGCTGGGCTCCAGGAGAACCAAATGTCAAGTTCTCTCCTGAAAACCCATCCCACTCGGAAGCCTGTTTCATCCAAACCCATGTGACAAGCAGGGAAACAGGTTCCACGCAGACTGGCACCTTTAGCGGTAGGGAGGGGCTAAGCAGTCCTTCAAGCTCCTGGGCCCAGAAATCCAGATGTGTGAGAGCTGCCTGCTTGAGTACCCTAGCGTGGCCAGGGATGAGGTGATGTTTCCCAAAGTGTGGTCCCAGGATCACCAAGAACACTCGGGCCTCTGCATCAGAACTTCTGGGGACAGAGCCTAGGAAGCCACATTTTAACTGGTGCTGAGGGGGCTTTATTTTACAACGATGTCATTTCCCATACGAAACTACACAGATTTTTCTCCATGTAACCTGCTGGATGAGCATGGGCAGCCCCCTTCCTGGGACTCAGTTTCTATGTAAGGAAAATGAAGGTGTCAAAGTCCACTTCTGAAAGGGCTTGCTGACCCCGTGTTCTGTGACTGTGGTTGGGGGATTCTCCATGTCCCCCAGGGCAGGCACAACCATGAGTACGGGGCCCAGGTGGTGTGTATCTGGCCAGCTGGATGCGCCTGTCCCCTGACAATGACCACCACGTGCAGATGGGGGTTCATGTCGCCAACCCTTCTGAATTTCCAAGAGGCTTTAGGAACCCGAGTTTTATACCAAATCTCTCAAGTCAAGAGTCAGCACCTCACTTTTAGTTTTCAAAAGCTTTGTGAAGAAAGGCTGGAGGTACCAGTTTGTGCTCTCTGTTTGTGAGGGGTGTCAGGGATTTAACCACTAAGCCGCATCCCCAGCCCTTTTTATTTTCTATTTTGAGTCAGGGGTTTCACCAAGTTGTTTGGGGCCTAAGTTGCTGAAATTGGCTTTGAACTTGCGATCCTCCTGCCTCCGCCTCCCTCCCGAGCTGCTGGATTTCAGGTGTGTGCCCCTACGCCTGGCTGTACCCTCTAATTTTTATGGTGCAATTGGCCAAACTGACAGGGTAAATGTTTCCAAGTCGCAGGTAGATTTCTTCTTTTTTTACTCAGCAAGACACTCCCCTTCTTTATTCAAGCCGTTCATCCATGACCTTGGGCAGGTGACTTAGACCCTTGTTTCCTAAACTGTAAAATAAAGCTGATAATAACTCCCACCTCCTGGGGTTGCCAGGAGGATTAAGTGAACTAGTTGTGTAAAATGCACATAGACAAGAGCTCAGCAAGTGCTGTAACCCTGTTGGGGCATTATTATTATTAGCCAAAGCAGCTGGATGGAAGTATGTTCCGGGTCTCAGGAGGCTCTCGATTGAGCCCCGCTCTGAGTTTCCTGTGGGCCTCCCGCTGCACCCCTGGGCTCTCCCCAGCCCTCTGGAGGCCCAGCGGCAGGAGACCCTTCCCTGATGCGCCCACCAGCAAGTAGGGAGCGCCACAATTTCGGTTGGGTTGGCTGTAGCCGTCCCTAAACCCTGCTCAGGAACCATGTTTGCCAAGCAGTTGTTTAAGGCCAATGGTTGGAAGCGGAACAGTTCAGGGTCCCTGCTGAACAATAGATGAGAAGAGGTCCCTGGCTTCCCAGAGGAAGAGGAAGACTGAGTTAGAGGCGTGGCAGGGAACAGGGAACCCAGAGTAAGCAGGGGTGGCAGCTGGGGCTCCTGGCTGGACCACCCAGCTTGTGCAGCCAGAGAATCCTCTTGCTTGAAATCATTCACCAACCCCCTGGGCTCTCAGGTGAGAGTCTAAGATCTGAGGTGGCCTCTGCTGACTGCCACTCCTCTCCCCAGCTCTGCACCCAAAGCTACCTGGAGCCCCCTTCACAAGTCACACTCCCCTGCCCACCAGGTTGTAGCTCCTGCTTCCCGCTGCGAAACCTCTCCCCTGATCTCTCTTACCTGTCATCCTCCTTTCAGAAGCCTTCTGAGCCTCCCCAGGGCCTAGCATCCGCCTTGGAAGAGGAGGCAATTTCAGTTTACCTGGCTGTGTCTCCCATCTGGCTGTCAACGCCACAATGGGACAGAGTGGAGGCTGGGCCCCTGCTGCATACTGTTGGGTGAGCCAGAGTCCTCAGCCTTTCAGGCTTCCCCCTGCTTGTCCCCTCCCAACTCTTATTTCCAAAAAAGATCACCCAAAGATCTCTGTTAAAGGCCTGCCCAGCCCCATGAGGGGTGCCAGGGAAGGAGAAGGCTCCCCAATCTTCCTGTTACTGTAACAAAATTCCCAAGGCTGGGTCATTTTACAAAGAAGAGAAGTTTATTGAGCTCACAGTTCTGGAGGCGAAGGCCATGGGGCCAGTATAGTGAGGCTCTGGTGGCAGTTCGCCTCAGGATGGCAGGAGCGTGTGCAGGAGGGAGAGATCACCACAAAACAGGAAGCCAGAGAACTGGGAGGGACTGGGCTTATTCCTTCATGATAACCCTCTCTTGAGAACTGTTAGGGTCCCATGTTAACTACCTTGATCCCTTCTGAGATGACACCCTTAAGAACCCAAGGATCTTCCAAGAAGCCCCTCCTCTTCAAGTTCCCATCACCTCTTAACACCGCTTCCTACACACTCAAACCACAGCCAAACCATAACATGCCCTGGACCGACAGCAAGCCAGGCTGGACTCCTGGTTGAGTGAGAGCTGCTATCCAGACCACCTGCAGGCAGCTGGTCAGCTGGTCCAGCCAGGAACGTAGCTGCGGCCCCAAGAGCCCTTGCATGGACAGCTAGAACACCAGGAGCTGAAGAAAGCCACAAGTCCCCCAGCCCCTACTTGTTTAGGCTCTGCTTTCGCTGTCGTCAGGGAAGTCGGCCACTGGCAGCTCCAGGTTTGCCTCTGATCAACTCAACAAGCTCCATAAAAGAGATCTCTTCTTTCCAAACAGTTCCACCAAAAGAACAGAGCCGGCTCTCGACAACAGCTTCCGTGGTGGCCAGCCAGGGAGTAGAATCTGCCCACTGGCCGGGGCTGATGCACCTCCCCTCGCTCAAAGCACAGGGGAGGCGTAACTTGAGAGAGGAGGAAGGTGAATCCTCAGAAGAAACTGGGGTGCTGCTGGCAGAAGAGGGAATGCTGGTTGGGCACAAAGACGCCAGTTCCAATGGGAACCCTCTCAGCCTGGCACTGGGTACAGTTCAGCCCATCCCTGCAAGCAGAGCGAGGCCCGGCACCCCAGGCTCCAGCTTGCCTTCCCCCTCAAAGGCCAGCTAGCTTTGTGTCTTCCTGAAAACTCAGCCCAGCGAGGTGGGGGTCCAGTCCTGCTGGCTTCTTCCCCAACCCCCTTGCCCAGATTGCTTCTTGCCAAAGGGTGCAGAAGCTCTGGTGGGCAAGAAGAAAGGTGGATGCCAGCAGGGCCCAGGCACTGTTCACACACAGAAGTGGCTCCTTCCTGCCCTTCCCTTAGAGAGTGGCCTCCTGCTGGGTTCCTGCAGGGGGGTCCTAGAACACCTTCAGGCCTCCCTCCAGAGTCTGCGGCAGCTGGAGATGAGCCTGAGAACCCAGAGGTCTTGCAACCTGGGCCAGGCTGTAGTCCTTACAGTGCCCGGCTTGGACAGCAGAAGCCTGTGCCCCAGCCCCTGGCACCTCACACCACAAGATGGGCACTGCAAGCCCCTCGCTGTCACTCAGCCTTGGGGATGATTTAGGGAGGAGTCAGCGATGAGGTTGGAACCACACTAGAATGTGCCTTTGTCCCATCAGTCACTACAAAGCCCCCATAACAGTAATGAAAGCACCACAGGAAACAGTCGCAGCTCTGTAGAAATCTCTGCTCTGTTGGAGGGCTTGTCACTTCTCAACTAGACCAAAGCAGACCGCCAGCCAGACAGCCGGACAAAGCTCAGCTGAGCTGCTCAGCGTGCCCGGCTGGCGCTGGCCGGGTGACGTTCATGCCACTTGCTTTGCCCCTGTGCCCTCCTAGAAGGAGGCTGCGGATGGTCCCGCGCGTGACTGTTGTGATGATTTAAGAAACGAACAGCTGCAAATAGAAATAGCAGCAATGTGTAGGGTGACATCAGTGGCGGCTGTGTCACAAGGAGGGGAGGGGCACTGGGGACCTGCGGCTGTGCCCCTTACCAAGAAGCTTCGGCAAAATGCCTGTGCAGCCCCTGCTGCCTGCTGTCTTTGGAATTCTGGAGCCGGGGGCCTCGGTGCCGGGCCCCACCTGAGCGGGAGCCAGGTTTGGAGAGGGAACAGAAGAGCCTGTCTCTGGGAGCCGTGCTCAGGAGTGGGCTGAGAATTCCTGGGCTCAGGGGGCCTGTTCCAAGGAGCCCACGCAAGGACGCGTTTGGACCTGCCCACACACTCCCCCGCCCTGCACCCCAAGTCACCCACTTGGCCAGCGCTGCTCTCCGGGGGTGGGGCTGGAGGACTTCAGAGCCTTCCTAACTCCCTGGCGCTGTTTATCAGGACTGGCACGGTCCAGGACTTCCAGCTAACCCTGGTCTCCCCTACCCATCCCCATCCCAAAGGTCCCCACCCAGAGGCCTTTGCCCTTTGGGGGCACTCTCAGAGCTGCCCCAGGGAGTGGGGAGCAACTGGCACAGGCACTGTTGAGCGGCAGCCCCAGGGTGCCCGGCGCGGGTGATTCCCAGCGATTGTGGGCGTCAGGCAAACAAGCTCTCAGTGTCAGCGCAGCCCACCCAGCCCTGAAATGCGTCCCTTCTGTCGCCTGGGGGTGGAGCCAGACAGTAACCCCTTAGGGCCCAGGGCCTGCAAGGACCACCAGCCCTCTACTCCTGCTCCTCTTCTGCAAACCCAGCCCTGCTCTCTCTCCCAGAGAGGGACCCAGCTGGCTCCGCAGGCCTGGGTGTGGGCCGCTTGGTTTTTGATCTCAAAGATACTGTCCAGCTCAGCCTGGCAGGGCGCTGGGAAAGCCTGCGGCCCCTCCCACCCTCTCTTTCCATTTCCTGCCCCCACAGAATGAACCTCAGAGTCAGCCTTCCTGCCAAATTCAAGATCCTGAAATGCTGGGGCCTCTTGGGTGCCCTGCGGGAATCCAGGAGGAGGAGAATGAGGGAGTGGGAGGGGCTCCCTCTGAGGCCCCCCCAACCTCTCCTTTTTCACCCAATCTCATTTTAATCAGAGGGGCCCTACTGCCACACCACACTCGCCCCCCAGGGTGGTGGTCATGCTTTTCAGAATCCAAAATGAAGAGCAAGTGCGTGTGAAAGGTGCTTTCAGGGGGGTCAGTGCTGGGGGGAGCCATTTTAAAATCTAGGACATAGCAGGGTGGAAGGACTGGTCCAAATCCCAGCCTCACACTTGGAGGGAATTGCCGGGAAGAAGAGTGCGGGATGCAGGGCAGGAACCGGAACCTGGGAGGGAAGGGGAAGGGGATCCAACTTCTGAGCTGCGTAAGGGACAGGTAAAGGCTGGGGGCAGTGGCAGGTACTACAGAGGCGCCTAACCCGCCTGGCAGTTAGGACTGCTGGACTGGCCTTGGCGTCACTACCCTGTCCTCCCAGCACTTGGTTTCTCTGCCTCCCCCTGAGTCGGGGGAGAGTTATCTTTCCCAAAGATAGAGGTAGGTGTCACTCCCTGGGGTGATCTCCAGGGCACTTCTGTCCTCTAGGGAGGCAATGTCCTCTTCCCAAACTCGCCTCTGTCAAACCCCAGTTTAGGTTTTATTAATGTCCTGTTCCCTTTCTCAGTCCCAGTTCCCAGGGACCCTCTCTCCATCGCAAGACTTTAGTGGCGGATAGGTACACATGGCAGCAACTACGGCGCTCGCCCTACCATAACCAGAGGCAGCGCTGGAGATGAAGTGCGAGGGGAAAGGAAAGGAGGTGCCTGCCTCAGTGTGGGTTCCGGCGCCCAGCCGGCTTCTGGAGACAGATGGAAGAAGGCCAAGGAATCTGCGTATCTCTAGAGCATTTCACAGGACTTACTGTCAAGGCAGTTTGGGAAACTGAGGGCAGGAATTATACTGAGCCACTTGCTGGGAGGGAATGGAAGCTGAGAGACCCAGCAGCAAGATAGGGCACGGCTGTCCTGCTGTGCACTGGGTGAGCAAGGGAGGAAGGTGCAGTCCAGGTGGGAGGGGACAGCAGCTCAAGGGCCCTGCGGTGGGAAAGTGGAGTTTAGGGCAAAGAGGGGGCTGGAGAAGAGGGAAGTTAAAGCCCAACTGTGTGATGGTCTCTGTGGCCCCTAAGTCACATACACTGTCCCAGCGCTCCCCTGAGAGCACTGGAGCCCCAGGGTGGGGTTGCACAAGACGGCTGCCCCGGTGGTGTTTGTAAAGGGTTCTCATTTGGTACAGGCATGTACTGATCCTTAGGCCCCCTGCCAGGTCCTGGCAGAATCAGGCTTCTCTCCCAACGCCTTCCTGTGGGGCCCGGCTGGTGCAGCCCGGGGGGCCGGTGGGAGGAGAGCCCAGGGGACGCTCCGGCTTGGTTCCGACGCCTACCTACCGTGTTCACCCCAGCACCCCTACAGGCCAGGGAATGTTTTCCGGTTGCACTGCCAAGGCACACTGGGCTCCCTGGCCCCTCAGAGGGCGGAACACCCCACTCCCTCCACCCACCTCCTGCTGCAGGAAGGGGTTACCTGCCGCGTTTGCTAACAGCGGGGTGGGCAACTGGGGGGCATACATGCAGCCCCTCACTTTCCCAGCACCGCCTCTCACCCCGCACAGTCTGGGGACACTTGGGGGCACTGGGGAGCCGCGCAGTGCTCGTGCTCGGCAGCCCCGCTTCCGCGGAGGCAGGGGAAGGGTGGGCTCGGGTGGCGCCCGCGGGCCAAGCGCCTGGACTTGCGCTGGGGGCGTGGCTATGGGCTGCCTCATTTGCATATAGCGATGGGCGTGGCGCGGGTGGGCGGGGCCGGCCGCCGGCAGAATTCTTGATCTGTGACCACTGCGGTAGCCAGACCCGGCGTCGCCCTGCCACCCAGCGTCTTTATCTCCTCTTTGATTTGATTCAAAGCTCTGGACCAGAGGCTTTGGAATCCGGGGAGACAGATGGGGCAGGTGGAGGAGGAGCGTCTTCCACCCTGTGATCTAAGAAAAATGCATCCGGGATCCTTTCTGGGGAAAGCCCAGTCCTTTGCAATTTATGAGAAACCAGGATAGGAAGGTGGGTGAAGAGAGGCCAAATCCCACTTCCATCCCAAGGGGGCCATTCGCCCCCTTCTTACCCTACTAGGGTCATCAATCTCTGTGCCCCTCTTCTCACTCCTTAGGCAGTGCGGAGCCCTTGGCCTGCAGGCTTGGTCCGGTGGCTAAGCTGTAGCCCTAGGTTGGCAAGGTCTAGGTTGGCAGGGTCTCTGCCTGCCTTGCTGGAGCTCTCTGGGTTGAGGCAGTGGACTGTAACCGCCACCCGGCAAAGAGGACCTCTGGAGTGTGATGGGCTCTGTGACCCCTGCTTCCTCTAGGTTACCCCGGGAAACAAAGCCTTGCCAAGCCCCTGTGAGCAGCAGCCGTTATCGCTGTGCTCATTTTACAGGTGAGGAAACCGAGGCTGGGAGCTATCGAGTTGGGCACAGGTGCTTGGACAGTGAGCCAGAGATGCAGAGGGGACATAAATCCAGGCAGGGGGCAGGGGAGTGTTCAGACTTTGGTCCAGACTTCTAGTGGGTGCTTTGCACTCTCTGCTGGCCCAGGAGGAGGTGAGAATCCCCACCGGTACAGGTTGGGGAGTGGAGATCACAGGACACAAAAGCCCAGGCACCCTCAGGAGGTGACTGGGGCAGAGCCAGGACCAGGGCAGACAATCGAGGCCCAAATTGCTGAGAGGTTCATGGGCTGGCTCAGTGTGGCCCTGGCTTCTCAGCCCCTGAGGGCATGGGCCTCCCATTTTGTGTGTTGATTTATTATATGCATTTGCAAGGCATTTTTCAAATTTTTAATCAATATGTTTACTTGTATCTAAGGGTCATGTTCCAGAGTCCACACAGACATTTACCTAGAAAGGCAGAGAAAGAGGCAGTGGGAGGATGGGATGGGTGGCACCTGCTGATCCTTATCTCTAATTAAGGTGAAATCCATTAACATAAAGTTAACCATTTAAGAGTGAGCAGCTCAGAGGTGCTCTCAATGTCCTGTGACTGTCACCTCTACCATTTTCATCACCCCAAGGAGACCCTCTACTCACTACACAGCTGCTCTTCCTCTTCCCCCAGACCCTTGAGACAGGTGAGCCTGAGAGCAGGCACCTAGCATTTGGTGTCCCAGGCCTCCCACATGCCACACCCTGGACCTGCCAAAGTCTTTTCCTCAGTTCAAGGATAAAGAGCAGCCCCAGAGGCCAGTTCTCTGTCACTCCCATCCTCTCATCTTCTTAGACCACTGTCAGCCTGGGGCCAGCTGTGACACCCTCTCTCAGGATGCACACACACTGCCAGCCCAGTATCACCCTATGGCCTGGATGGGGCAGGGCTCTGCTCCCCTGGGTTCCCACCCCCGGCCTGTCCCCAGAGGAGCGCCAGGAATCCCAAGCAGCGCAGCTGGGTGGGGAGGAGGGTGGCTGGCTGTCCAGGGGACACAGGGAATTCCAGTCATGAGCACGTCTGTCTGGGGTCACATGGCACAGGAGAAGGTGCGGAAAGGCTTGGAGCCCAGCCCCCACTCCATATCAGCCCAGGAATGTTCTGTATGCTTTCTGAGGAGCGTGGAGGACTCACAGGGTCCCAAAGGAATTTTAATTGTATGCTTTGAACCTGCCTCCCCTTCCTGCCCTTCTCCCACCCCCCAGCCTGCGTGAGGGGACACTTGTCAAGAGCACCCAGAGAGCAGAGCAAACAGCCAGGACTTTGTGTAGTGGTGACGCACTGACATTTCTGGGCAACACGGAACAATGCACCCGCCTCCCTTCCAGCGCCCAGTGGCCTGAGTGGCAGGGAGGGGGTGGGGGTGGTGGGAAAGACAGTGGAGCCACCTGGGTGGTGAGTGCATGAGTGCTGGGAGCCAGCGTCAGCTCATCCTGGCTGTGTTAAGAGTCCCAGCCTCTCCGTGCCTCAGTTTCCTCTCTGTGATATGGGGATGGGTGTGGGGATTACCTGGGCTTGGCACCTTCAAGCATTCCAGCTGTTCTCTCCAGCTGTTTATCCTGCTGCCTGGCCCCACCAGCCCAGAGAGTGGAGAAATGTTCCCCCAGCTCAGCAGCTCTGAGTAAGGCTGTGGTGTCCTCTGTTCCAGGGGCCTTTCCAGTCCCCTCTTGCATTGTAGTTCCACCCCACACAATGCGTTTCTCTATTTGAGAAGCTGCAGTCAATAGTTTAAATCACTCAACTGGATTTAAATCCCGTCTCATTTATTTGCTGTGAGGTGACGGGCAAGTTCCTTAACCTCTCTGTGCCCTTTAGTTCTATTTTCATGTTTCAGGGTAAGTAGCGATTAACACGAGATGGCATTTTTAAAATTGCCTATCATGGAGCATGAACTCAATAATATGAGACATTAATTTTAAGATACTACTGAAAAGCCCTTTAGATAGAACCTGTAATATGTTGTTAGAACAGGAAACCAAGGCTCGGAATGGTTAAGTGACTATTCCAAAAGCAACATGGCTAGTGGGGAGTGGAAGCCAAGCTTTTCTTGGTGCTTTCATGGGCTCAAGGGGCCTCTCCTGGTGGTGCCAAGGCACCCCCCAAGTAAGGAAACTCAGCTCCTCAAGTGAAGTTCAGGAACTGTCCTGGCTCAACTGTATGATTTTGTAGTTGATCTTCTTTCCTGAAAGGTCACGGACGCCTGTCTGCCCAACCCAAAGCTAGGGCATCTGCTGTGTGACCCTCGGATCCTGTAGCACCTGTAAGTGCCCAGGAACAACGGCCAGGGTTGGTTGGTTCATGATCTGTCACCCAGAAGAGGAGAATGAACTTGCATCGGGGAAATGCAGGAGAACGCGTGCAGCGGTCGCTGCCAGCAGGTCTTACTGACGGATGACACAGGTTTGAGAGAGAGGAAGGGCCCCGAAACGGCTCCAAAGCGGACCAAGTGACTAGTGGGGTGTTTCTGTGGGGAGGGATAGTGGGTGGCCCTGGAGCTGGGCATGGAAATCTGAGTCGTATGAGAAATCTGGGAGCTGGGAGGTGATGAATGGGATAGATGGAGGGAGGTGGGTGAGATCAAGTACAGAAGTGGCGGGAGCTGGGCACAGAGGTACACACCTGTCGTCCCAGGGACGTGGGAGGCCGAAGTAGGAGGATTGCAAGTTTGAGGCCAGCCTCAGCAGCTTAGTGAGACTCTGTCTCAAAAAAGCCCTGGAGAAATAACTCAGCACTCCTGGGTTCAATCCCCAGTACCAAAAATGAAAAAAGATTAAATTTAAAAAGTGGGGAGGGGCTGCAGCCAAAGCTGGAAGCATCCCAACTCTCTGTGTTGGGAAGCCCCACCTGCCCCCCAGTGGGAAATGAGTCTTTTTGTGTTGAATGACACCTCTTCGGGCCACACGGGGGCTGTCATCAAGCTTAGCCTGGAATGGAGAGAGCAGAGAGGGAGGTGGCCAGGGAAGAGCACATGCTCATTCCTGGACACGTCTCGTGACGGAGGCTGAGGCTCTGAAGCGCCAAGCGGCAAGCTGTGGAAGGGAACAGGGTCCTGCGCTGTCTTGTTTGACTTTTCCTCGTGGGAATGCAGATGCTCCGCCTGGCTGAAGCTGGGGATGTTGCCAGACGCCCTGAGCTTTCTTGAAGCTCTGTGGTTGATGGGCAACCCCATCTTTATCTTGAGTTTTAATCTACACCATGACACTGTGACAGAAACGGGTCCCCGTGGGCCCTGCCTTGTACCATTCATTGAATGCAGTCTCTCAGCATCAGCACGGGGCAGACCCTGTTCTAAATGTGAACAAAGCCCCCTCTGCTGTGCAGCTCCTGCAGTAGAGGGACCACAGCAAAGGCATAAGCATGATTTCAGGTAGCGAGAAGGCTGTGGAGAGTGTGAAGTCAGGTCGCGGCATCGTCATGGGAGGTGAGGGGCACCAGGCAGGCACTCAGGCTGCCCCTAGGAGGCGACGACTGAGCTGAAACCTAAATGCCAAGCTAGAGCCTTTCTCAGGAATAGCTTTCCAGGGAAAGAAGCACAAGTGCAAAGGCCCTGGGGCCGGCACAAGCGGGGCGTGTGGAGGAGCAGAGAGAGCAAGAGAGGGCGAGGGAGGCCGGGGAGGGAGGCAGGAGGGAGCAGGTCAGCGGGGCTCCTGGGCACTCACCCCACAGTGGGGACGCCGCTGGACCACCACCAATGGAAAGGTACTGATTATTGATGTGCGTAAGGATGGGGGTGAAGGAAGGGAGCCAGACAGACAAGATCACCAGTCATCAATGGTTTTGTTTATACAAAATTCCAGAAGCTGCAAATTAATCTATGCTGATAAAGCAAATCCGGGTAGTGATGCCCACTGCCTCCACCGTGGCTGAGTCCACACCTGTGTTCCAATGGGTCAGACCCGACCTCTGCCAGTGCAGCTGCCCCCATCAGAGTGGAAAGGGGACTTCAGTGGGGACATGAAGCGACCAGGGTCAAGCAGAACCTGGAGCTACTGCCTGGCAGCAGAGCGGGCTGGAGCGGGTGTGGACTCCACACCCGATGCCTCTTCTGACCTGCAGTCAGGTAGAAGTAGAAGAAGCGGGGCTGGAGCAGTGGCTCAGCGGATACAGTGCTTGCCCGGCAAGTGAGTACAGGGATTCAAACCCCAGCACCACGAACACAACTAAGTATCAGAGCAATGAAAGCCATGTGAAAAACTCAATAAAAATTGATTCTTTCTTGGGCTGGAGTGGTGGCTCAGCAGTTACGGCGCCTGCCTGGCATGCATGAGTACGTGAGTTCAAATCCCAGCACCACGTACACAACGAAGAGTCCGAGCAGCAAAAGCCATGTGAAAAACTAAATAAAATTGATTCTCTCTCTCTCTCTCTCTCTCTCTCTCCTCTCTCTCACTGTCCCTTTCTGCCAGCACATCCCTTTCCAGGAGAGAAGTGGCCCTGTGAGAGCCATCTGTGAAACCCTGCCCGATGCTGCTGTCTCACAGAACTGATTTCTGCTGGAGCATCTGGGAGGCAAAGGGCTGTGGAGAGACGGCCATCGCCTCTGGGTCTGGCACAGCACTGGGTTCTGAATATGGATGTCCACCTGGGGCATGGGTGTCCCAGGGAGTGATGGAGCAGGAGTCACAGGGCCTGAGCTCTGGCCCAAATCTGCCTTCACTCTCCTTGAGTGACACACTTAAGTCCCTTCTTGTTCAACCCTCAGCCTCGATGTTCCAAAGGGATTAGGCTGTTTAAAAGGGTCCTTACAGAAGCTGGAATGAGGAGGGATGAAAAACACCACTGCCTGGAGGAGCAACAGGCAACCTCTGTGGGTGAAGCATCACAGGCGTGTGGCGACAGGGAGTGGTGGGGACTGTGGCAAAATAAAGGCTAGAAGTTCATCTATCTATGATTCGAGAGAGTGTGGGCACAGGGCAGCCATAGAATCAAATATACACGCACACAAATATAGATACACAAATGTAGAAAGATGCAGAATTTATCATTTAAATGTGGGCAATTAATTTAATATGTTCCAAAAGGCTTCTACAAGTTGAGGCTCGGTCCATGCCTATCCTTATCCATCCCCGCGTCTTAGGCTTCTTCATCTCCTTCCTTGGGGTTTCTCATTTTTTTTTTAAAAAGAGAGGGACAGTGGGAGAGACAGAGAAAGAGGGAAACAACTTTATTTAGTTTTTCACATGGCCTTCGTTGCTCCAACACTCAGTTGTGTACATGGTGCTGGGGTTTGAACTCAGGTCCTCGTGCTTGCCAGACAAGCACCAAAACCGCTAAGCCACCGCTCCAGCCCGGGGTTTCTCACTTTTCTCTCCCTCCAAAACCTCCTGGATTTCTAGCACCAGGCTTGGTCTTTATGCTGGATCAGGCCAAGAGAGCAGAAAGTCGGAAACGCACACACGCACGCACACACACACATGCACACATGTACATGCACACGCGCACATGCACACGCGCACACATACACACACATACACGCAAACACACGCACGTGCATGTGCGCATACACACTGTCTCTCCTTAGGGAGTGGTGTGGTCCCTGGAGCCAGCTGGAACAGGGAATGAGGATCAGCTGGAAAATCCTCCAGACTCCCATTTCGTTCTTGGACCTGGCAGGGAGCCAGTCCTTGGGATTGTCGCTAAGATTTCCTGCCTCAGACATGTGTGCAGCAGAAGAGTCACCCTGCACAGTGGTGCTCAGCGTGCCAGCTTCTGAGAGTCACGCAGGGGTCCCACGTCATCCAGTTCCTTTGCTGGAAATAGCAGACGGGGTTGGGGGTCTTTTCCCACGCCTGAATGCAGTCACATCCTTTTTCCCTAAAACTCAGGAATAACTTCCTGATCCAAAACAGAATCCTATGCATTGGCTGCCTTGGCCGTTTTCTATGCACTCAATAAAGCTGCCACTGTGAGCAGGGACTGAAATCTCAGGGTGTCACCATTCCCTCCACTGGGTCTTCTCCCTAGCTCTCCTAAGCACCTATGGAAACAAAAAATTCCTATCAGTAGGCACGGCCAGCACCCAGATCATGGTTTCTAAATAGCAACCTCCAACACAAAGACCCAGGAGTCCCAAAGAACAGTCTGGGCATCATAAAGAACATGGTACCAGATTAAAGAAGAAGACAAGCGCCCATGAGCGCATCCAGATAGGAGTGAGTGGAAAGAACACACAGAGAACACAAAAAGAAAGAGGAGGTGGAACTGAGCCCCACCTTGAGTGTGGGCTGGACCTGGGCCCCTCTTCTAAAACACATTGCAAGAAGATGGAAAAAGAGGGATTGGGGATTTAGCTCAGTGGCAGAGCACTTGCCTAGCATGCGCAAGATCCCAAGTTCGGTCCTCAGCCCCGAAAAAAAAAAAAGAAGATGGAAAAAGAATGACTGTATAGTGGGAAAACCGAGCACTTAACCGCATAGAGGCTTTCTTCCCAGGGCTCCATCACCCCTGTGTGATCTTGAAAAAACATGGAACAAAACAAAATTATCAAGGTCAGGAAAACCAAAGACTGGAAACTGTCAGACCAGAGAAGACCAGGGAGACGCAAGGGCTCCGTGCGGTACTGTGTCTGGAATGGATCCTGGAACAGGAAGAGGGCATGATGATCTCATGGTGAGATCCAAATAACTCCTGGAGTTTAGTTGATAGCAATGTATCGTATTAACTTCTGGGTTTTGACAAATGCCCCGTAGCAGTTGGTCAAATGAGATGTTAACATTAGGGAAACTGAGTCAAGGGACCCCCTGTGCAATCTTCACTACTTTCTTTCTACAAATCTAAATCTATTGCAAAATAAGGAGCTTAAGAAAAGCATTTCCTCTTAAAAGAGGAATGCACGTTCAACGTGGAAAGTTTGTGAAATTCACAAGTACTATCCAGCTGTCCCCGTTCTCCCCACCAACGCTCTGTTGTATTCCAATGCAACCTTGTTTCTATGTGCTTTCCACACCACGGATCACCGGTCATAATCATGATTAAAGCCTTTGGCTTTTATTTTATTTTATAGAGAGGGACAGTGAGAGAGGCAGAAAGAGAGAGGGAGAGAGAATCAACTTTATCTAGTCTCTCATGTGGCCTTTGTTGCTCCGACATTCTGCTGTGTACGTGGTGCTGGGGTTTGAACCACATCCTCCCACATGCCAGGCAAGCACCCCAACCACTGAGCCACCGATCCAGCCTTGCCTCCAGGCTTACAAGCACACCCCATTGGCATTCAGGCATTTGCTAAGCAACATTTTTGTAGCTACTTAATGTTTGTTGACTCCACTTTTTTATTGTTTACTTAGTGGATTTCTCTACTATTAGTCGTAACATCCAGTACTTTCCTATGATCAAATTAAAAAAGAAAAAGAAAAGAAGAAAAAAAAAAGGCTGCATTTGGTGTTTTTTTTTTTAAGAGAGAAGGACAGTGAGAGAGAGAGAGAGGAGAGAGAGAGAGAGAGAATCAATTTTTATTGAGTTTTTCACATGGCTTTCGTTGCTCTGACACTTAGTTGTGTACGTGGGTGCTGGGGTTTGAACCCCTGTGCTTGCGCATGCCAGGCAAGCACTGTAATCGCTGAGCCACCGCTCCAGCCCTCCCCCCTTTTAAAGATAGAACTGTAAGCATTCATACAGTGCTCTGGATGCAGATTGTCAATTTCCTTTCCAGAAGCTGCACCAGGCTGCCCTGTGACTGGGGTGTTTGTTTAGGATGCCTGCTTCCTAAGGGCTGGCTTTCTTCTTCTTCCCACTTAGCTCACCAGGCACCCAACACTGCAGAACACCCCCACCCATGGTGCCCTCCACATTGCTTCTTTGGGTTCTGTTTGCCGCTCTCTGCACTGAGTTCCCTGCTAGGCAGAGCACCCAGCACCCCATGCCCCTGGAACTTCTCACTCTTTAAAACCTCGCTGAGCTAACTCACCCATTCTGGAAGCTTCTGTTCTTTCCTCTCTCCCCAGACACAACCCCAGCCTGTCTCTCTCCTTTTCTACACCTTCATTGGTGCACTGTGGTTGCACATGGAGGGGAGATTCCTTGGCATACATGTGTAAACGCACGCAGCGTAACAATCCATCTTGGCCAATACCGTTCCCCAGGGCTTCCCCTTTTCCTTCCACCCTCCCTGCGCTAGGTCCATTTCCTCTACTCTCCTGACGTCTCTCCTGAGACCTCCCCCTCCCACCTGCTTTTCCTTTTTCCTCTCTAGCAGCCAGCCCTTGACTTTCTGAATTTGGCTTATTTCGCTTAGTATAATGTTCTCAAGTTTCAGCTATTTTCTTGCAAATGTCATCATTTCATTCTTCTTTATGGCTGGATAAAACTCCACTGTATAGGGGCTGGAGTGGTGGCTCCGCCTGGCATGCGCAACACGGGTTCAAACCCCAGCACCGACGTACACAACTAAGTGTCAGAGCAACAAAAGCCATGTGAAAAACAATTTGATTCTCTCTCTCTGTCCTTCTCTTCAAAAAACAAAACAAAACAAAAAAACCCTCCAGTGTGTACCTACGCCAGGGGGCATGCACTCATGCCCTGACCCACACCTCTCCAGACCCTCTCTTTCCCTTGCGTGGATTGGCCAATATCACCCACTGATGGGTGTCTGAGCTGCTCCCACCTTTTGACTATTGCATTCATGCTGTACAAGTTATGTGCTTGAGTTCCTGATCTCATTTCCCATGTGTTCCTAGGAACTGCGGGCTCATGGGGTAGCTTTATCTTTAACTTTTCGAGACAATGGCACTGCTTCGTAAAGCTTCCCAAAGAACTGATTTTGCCTCCTTTGTTCCCCTACCAAAGCTGGGATTCAATCCCAGGACTTCTGACTCCAAATTATTATTATTATTATTATTTTAAAGAGAGGGAGGGACAGCAAGAGAAAGAATCAAGTTTTTCATTTAGTTTTTCATGTGGCTTTCGTTGCTCTGACGCTTCGTCGAGTACGTGGTGCTGGGGTTCAAACCTGCGTCCTTGCGCATGCCAGGCAAGTGCCGTAACTGCTGAGCCACCGCTCCAGCCCCCAAATTATTATTTTCATTTTTTATTATTATTTGACAACACGTCTACTTCTGACGGACCTCATTTCGTAAAGGAGGTGCCCGGGTTAGGGTGATGTTCAAGGCTATCAGCAGCTCAGTGATGAACTGGGATCGGACAGACAGGGGATAGGAGAAGGAAGGAAAGAAGGGTGGAAGGCAAGTGGGAGAGGGAGGGGGCCTCTTCCTTCCTGGGGCTGCTCGCAGCCGTGCAACGACCCCGTCTGTGCCCTCCCGGGGCGTGTGAAGTAAGAAATGAGTTCCCGGATCTTTGATTGGTGCACATTTATTTTAGCTCATTATATATATATTTGTACTTTTTTTCATGAAGAAGGAAAGGGAGAAAATGACGCTTTATTTAGCTTTTGGTCTTTTCGAACCGTGCCCTTTAACAAACCCACGCGGAGCATGCGCACGGGCTGCTGGGGACCGAGCAGGCGTAGCCCCCCAGGCGCGGCGTGCTGGGGAAGGTCTTGCGCATGCCCATGCACTTGTCCTTGTCGATGCACAGCGTGTTGGCCTTGATGGCCAGCTCGTGCTCCAGCCGCGACTTGGTCATCACCAGCAGCTGCAGCGTGTCCTGCGTCTCTCGCAGCCTCAGCTTGAGGGTCTGCAGAGTGTCGTCAATGGTGAACACCTCGTTCACGAGCCTGGGTGCGGACACAGGGAAAGGCGGGCGTTACTCAGGGCTTCAGCGCAGAGGCAGCCGCGTGCGGAGGGACAGTGCCTGGTGGCCGTGGACTGCAGGGAGCAGAAGGGGCAAGGCTCAGCTCTGGACGGGAGGGACAGGCAGGACACAGGACGGGCAGCTGCGCAGGAGTGTCCAAGGGCGACAGGTGTGAAGGGAGAAACAGAATAACAAGCAGATGGGACGAAAGCATCTGGCGGCTCCTTTAAGTTAAACTTGGACTTAGCGCAGGGCCCGGCTATTCCACCCTCAGGTCTGTACTCAAAAGACCTGGAAACAGGTGTTCAAACCATAAGGAATACATGGATGCTCACAGCAGCGCTGTTCAAGACACCAAGAGGTGGAAACAGTCACCGATGTCCCCTAAGGGCTGAACGGATAAACACAGTGGAGAATCTGTATTACGGAAGAGTATTCGGCCATAATAAATGGGAGCTCTTGCTGTGTGCATGCTAAACAGGGTCTGGGCTACTTGGAAATAGGGGCTTTGCAGACAACGCAGGGCCAGCCTCATGGAGACACAGTGGCCATGTGCCCAGATCGCCCTTGGTGCCTTGCCTGGTCTCCCTGAGTGGCTGGGGGTGTCCATCTCCTGCTGCTGGGACACTGTAGCTCACAGGTCCATGCCTGGGAGGATCACAGCTCTTGGCCAACCAGAGCCACCTCAGCTGGAAGGAGAACCCCATCCCAGAAGCCCATAGCCAATGGTGGACCGGCTCAAGGGTACTGAAGCTGTCCCTGCCTCCTGGTGGGAACAACTGAGAGGGCCCCTGCCCTTTCTCCTCTCTCCCCTTCTCTGTAGGCTCAGAAAGGCCTCTGAAGAGGGGACTTTGTAGAAAAGAAAAGAGACGGGCATAAGCCAGCCATGCAAAGACCAAGAGGGAGAAGATTCTACAGCGTGATTCTACAGCGCAGGTCCAGTGGAGCGTTCTGTGATGCTGGAATGCTCTCTGCCTGCACAGCCCAGTGTGGAACCACAGGTGACATGGGACTGATGAGCACTAGGAAGTGGTGCCTCCATGAAGAAACAGAATTTTTAACAGTACTACTTTAATTTCAAATGTAAATTCACTTAATTTTAAATAATTTAAATTCAAATCAAAGAACTATACGCTGCTAGTGGCTTCCAAATTGAACAGTACACTTTTTTCTTTCTTCTTTTCTTCCCCACTGCTCCCTACCCCGTGCTAGTCCCCGCTATGGTACGGGGATTGAACCCAGGGGTGCTCTACCATCGAGTCAAATCCCCAGCCCTCTTTTTAAAGTTTTATTTTGAGATTGGGTCTAACTAAATTGCTATGGATGGCCTCAAACTTGTGATTCTCCTGCCTCAGGCTACCAAATGGCTGGGGTTACAGGTGTGTGCTGGACAGCACATTTCTAAAGAGAAGAACGTGCAAAATAAGGGGCTTGGATTCTGTCCCCAGTGCACCAGAAGGCCACGGGCAGGGAGGGAGAAATGGGAGGACCACATTTAGGTTCAGTCTGGGGATGACCTCCAAGCTGCAGCGTAAAGGTCACACTGAAAGGAGCAGGAGGAGATTGCAGGGTCCAGGTAGTGTGGTTGGGTAGTATCTCCCCAAAGCCACGTCCATGCCCTAACTCCCAGGACCCATGAGTGTGTTATTTGGAAACAGGGTCTTTGCGGATGTCATTAAGGATCTTAGACCATCCTGGGTTTCAGATGGGCCCTGCATCCAAGGCCAGGTCTCCCTGTGAGAGGAAGGGAGGAACTCTAAGACATCACACTACCCAGGGGAGAAGGCAGTGAAGACAGAGGCAGAGCCAAAGGACCCTAAGACTGTGGCAGCCTCTAGAGGCCAGTGAGAGGCACCAAACCCCAACCCCACCTCATAGGCTCCCTTCCTGGGCCACCGTGAGCTTCCCACCCCCCTCCATTGTCAACAGAAGCAGGCCTCCCTAGCTGAGCAGGATGGGTGGGATGCACCAGTGTGGAAGGACTCAGCTGGTCCCAGGGCTCGTAGGTGGGGACTGAGGAGGCAGGAGCCTGGAGAGAGGGTGGAGCAACCAAGGCCATGGTCCTACTCGGGAGGCTGACATCTCCTCAGCTTTCAGAGGACAGCAAGAGGGTTTCCTGAGCACAGAACAACTAGACCATCCCTTTGAGGGTCCTGAGAAGTGGTGCCTGGCGGGGCAAGGGAGGGGAGTGCTTGGAGCAGAACAGCTGGGCTGGCCTCAACTCCAGTCCCCCTAGCACTGCTGAAATGCAGGGCTGGATGGCCCGATTCATGGAGGGTCTGTTTTTCAGACCCAGGGTTCCTGAGAGTTCCTGAGACCCATCCCTTCCCTTCTAGGAGCCCCAAATACCCCCCGCCCTGAGTCCCCACCACCACCACTCACTTGAACTGCGGGATGTCCCTGCACAGCTCCACGTTGGGACGCCGGGTCCGGCACGCTAGCCTGGTCTGTGCCACCTTCAGCGGGCACTCCTTGGCCATGATGGACCTCTCCAGCAGCATGATGGTGTTCTCAGCCTGGAAGATCTCCTGCAAAGTCTGTGGGGACCCCAGAAGTGGTCACGACCCACCCACCCAGATTCTCCAGCCTCCTCCACCTTGAGCCTGGAGAGAGCTGAGGCCAACTCAGGCAGCCTCTAGCAAATGCTTAAATTACTCCTGCCCTGCGCATGAACACTAAGAGGATCTTGGGGAGCAGATCCTGGTCACTGCAACCCACACTCAGCAGGTACTCAGGCTGGCAGCCAATCAGTGTTCAGTAGGAAGACGGAGAAGGGAGAGGCTTTAAGATGAATGTAGACATCCAAATCAGCAGTCAATCTCTAAAGCCTTTTTCATCTGAGTTAATGTAGGCTGAGAAAGAGAGGGATAGAATTTTCAATTTATTCATAGAAACATGATGATTTGTGGAAGCACAGATCCCAAGCAGGGCAGAGGGAGCCTGCTGGGTATAGGATGCTCTGCGTCTTGATCTGAGTGGAGGTTTCACAGGGACAAACTCAGAAAGAACTGGCTCATCAGCAAAAGTCACCAGACTATGCATTTTATGATAAGACTGTTGCTCCTCCACAGAAGAGAAAATGAAAATCAGAACAAGTCTAGTGACAAGAAAAGATTGGCAAGCGCTACCATTTGTGTTGGGTACATGGGGTCCTTTATGTGATTCTACTTCTGTGTGTATGAAATATTCTGTAAAAATAAAAGAATGAGAGAATTAAGGAAGAATTGACACACTGTCAGGCATGGTGGTGCATGCCTGTAATCCCAGCAGCTCAGGAGGCTGAGGCAGGAGGATCGCAAGTTCAAGGCCAGCCTCAGAAAAATTTAGAGAGACTCTGTCTCAAAGTAAAATATAAAAAAGGCTGGGGATGTGGCTCAGTTGTTAAGCAGCCCTGGGTTCAATCCCCAGAACCAAATAAAAATAAAAAACAATGAACAGACCAGGCTAGTCTGTTAGCAGAAGGAACCTGATCTTGCACGGAGCACACCATAAGCACACCAGAGATCGAGCCGACAGAAGTGAACCAATGTCACCCACCCTGCTGTCACCCAGTGGCCCTAGATCCATGAGCAGCTGTGTCTCTGGGTGACCCTCTCTTGCAACGAGGCTCTCTGTGAGAGGGCTCTGCTGACCCCCTTCCAGACCTGGTAGGGCCCAATGGCCAGGATGCATGTTCTCTGCTCCTGACATACCTAGAAGTGACACCTGCCATGGTGCCCCAGAGCCCAGAGGTGTGCTGTTATCCAATGCCACAGAGCTCAGCTTCACCTGCCTGGAGATTCAGCACCATTTAAGAAGCCCACTCATGGGGCTGGAGTGGTGGCTCGATGGTTACCGCGCTTGCCTGGCATGCGCAAGTATGCAAGCCATGCGAAAAACTCAATAGAAATTGATTCCCTCTCTCTCTCTCTCTGTCCCTCTAGAGAGACTCAATAAAATTGATTCTTTGTCCGTCTAGAGAGAATCAATTTTTATTGAGTTTTTCACGTGGCTTTTGTTGCTCTGACACTTAGTTGTGTACGTGGGTACTGGTATTTGAATTCATGTACTCGTGCATGCCAGGCAAGCGCCGTAACCACCGAGCCACCACTCCAGCCTCCCTCTCTCTCTTAAAAAAAAAAAGAAGCCCACTCCCCAGGTCCCCAGCAACTTGGCACTGGGGTCTCTGCCTGAGTCCAGCCTGTTGTTCTATAGGAGAGTGTTTGCCCTGTGTGCCCGCAGCCTTGGATCCAGATGGCAGCTGGAAAATACCTTTTCTATTTCTGCTCTGTCTGCATAATGAATGAGGAGCATAAACTCAAAAAGCTATGATTGAAATCCTACTAGAAGATTCCCATCATTAATCATGGGGGTCTAAAGAAAGAGACAGAGACTGATAATGAGAAAAGATTACGGATGTCAGAGGGGCCGTTAAGCTGCAGGAGCCCAGTTAAATTTGAATTTCAGATAAGCAACTAAGCACTTTCCTGTAAGTCCCACAGTGGACCGATTAACTATGTTTTCCCAAAATTTACGCATTGAAACCCTAAGTGTGAAGCTTTGGCTTTGGCATCTGGAGGTGGGACATGGCTTACTTATTTACTGTTCATTTGATACTCAGGTTTAACTGAGTGTCCTGCATTTTTATTTGGTAAATCTGGCAACACTACTCATAGTAGTGGCTCAATAAATATCAGTTGCATGACTGACCGCAGGGGCTGGAACTGTGTTGTTAACCAGCTCCCCAGTGGATCCTACGCATACTAAAATTGGAGAACAGTCTGCTCCCCAACCATACGGAAGTATCCTTCTAAGATTCTGATAGAAGATAAAGGTGATTACACATTAATATTCCAGTGTTCCTGAATGGGGTAGGGGCTGTGAGTACAACACCAGTTCCTGCCTTTAAGGGTTTTCCAATCAAGTTCTTTCCCCCTTTATCAGAGCTGCAGTATATTCACAGTCACGAGAGATACCTGAGGATGGCTTTTTAGTGGGTCAGATCAGGCCCCACAGGCACCAAGAAATTGCTTAAAAGCAATCTTGTCAGTGTTAAAGCCCTGGCTTCCCTGTTAGCTTAAGAAAAGAGCAAAGATAAGATAGAGTTTTGATACTTCAGGAAGACAAAGATGCCCACTTCTCGCGGGTGGGTCGAGACGGGCAGCTGAGCCAGGAGAGGGCATGGAGGCCGCCCAGCCTCCTTCGTAGCACACCTGGGAGGGAGGCTGGCCCTCACCCGGCCCCCAGTGAGCACCTGCTGGTTCCACGTGAACCCTCAAGTGTGTTCTGTGGCCAGCGTGTGGATGGCATGTAATGACTTCACTCCTCTCAGGAGCCCTGGGGACTTTCCTGGGAAATCTCCCTTTGAGAGGGTTTCTGGGGGTGCCAAAGCTCCAGAAGGGCCACCTCAGCCCGCTATGGGAAAATACAGCTTTTTATAGTGGATGAAGCTCCTTGGTGCCACGTGGGCCAGCATTTGCCTTGCCATGGGGACAGCCCTTCACCTTGCCATCTGGACGTCCCCATTTGGGGATCCTGTGGCGAGGGTGGAATGGGAGGGATATTGCTGAGGGTTCAGCTGGTGGTGAGAAGCCTCCAGTGTTCCCCGCCAGCTCTGTCCCATCTCCGCCACCCAACGCAGGTCCCCAGATGCTCCCTCTGCCACCAGCAAGGTCCAACACTCAGGAGCCTCAGATGCCCTGGACCATGGCCTGAGGCTGCCCCGTCCCTCCATGCTCACTTCCTCTGCCCTTGGTCACCTGTTTGGGGCTTGGCCAGCCTCACCAGGACCTGCCACTCAATTGTGGCTTCACTCCTTCACTTACAGCCCACTGATTCAACGGGCTTCGTCCACGAGCACCTGTGGCAGTAAGCTCTGCTCCAGGAGGATCCAGCGAGAGGGACAGAGGGAGGAACAGCGGGAGGGACAGCGGGAGGGACAGCGGGAGGGTCAGGCAGTCCCTTCCTCTGGAGTTTCAGCCAGTGGATGGCTCTCTCTTTTGCTCCTTTAATGCTGCTCTACAGGAGCGACGCAGAAGCCCTCCTGGCATTTCAGAAGCTCTCGTTCCGTCTCCCTCCTGCTACAAACATGTGCTAAGTTTCTTTGGTGTGCAGCATGTGGGCAGGTGGAGACACGGCCACCAAGGAGGCCCCGCGGCAGTCCTGAATTCCCACGCAAGTGCACAGGACGCAGCGCCTCAACGTATCAAGTGCTGCTCCAGGCCAGCCACGGCGCCCCGACCCTCACAGGGACTATCCGATAGGCGCAAATCAATGCAGTAGGCTCCGGCAACACTCCCTGATTCTAGATGAGCAAAATGAGACCCTTACCGGACACGGTGGTGCACACCTGTAATGCGAGTGATTCAGGAGGCTGAGGCAGGAGGATCGCAAGTCCAAAGCCAGCCTCAGCAACTTAGTGAGATCCTATCTCCAAATAAAAAATAATATGGGCTGGGGCTGGGGCTCAGTGGTTAAGTACTCCTGGATTCAATCTCTGATACCAGAAAAGAAAAGAAAATGAGACAGTTGCTTCCTTGTGACTTCCTCAAAACCTGCTGACCACATCCAGGTCATCTCCCTTAAGGGGCAAAATCAGCTGCAGAGTCTCAGGCTCCTGCAGGCAACAGGCTCTGACTATGTGTTAATAATCTGCCCTGCCATTGATCTCCCAGCTGCCTCCACTCATGACAAGGGCTGCGGGCTTTCCATTTACCCTCCTGGCAAAGTGACTCCTCTAAATGAATAAATATATATATTAACACATAGTAAAAGTGTGTATATATATTTAAGTGACTCCATTTAAACCAAGGCACACAGGAAGTCCTGGAAGCACAGGGCATGGCAAAGTTCAGAAGATGGCCCAGAGTGACAGAACTGGGGAACCCCCAAATCCTGCCGCATCCCCAGGAGCACGAACAGTGCAGGGGAGGGGAACATGGCAGAGCAGGAGGTGGTGGTGACCCAAGGGACCGTGGTTGCTGAGGGCCAGGCCCAGAGTCTGTCCCCCCACCCCTCCTCAGGTGCAGGATGGGACCCACCTCTGCTTGTGTCCCCGTGTCCCCCAGCAGCACTTCTTGAGTGAACCTGCCCCTGGGTTTTCCAGAACCTTAGCTTTTCCAGAACCAGC
Organism: Aplodontia rufa; assembly: GCA_004027875.1. Taxonomy (NCBI): domain Eukaryota; kingdom Metazoa; phylum Chordata; class Mammalia; order Rodentia; family Aplodontiidae; genus Aplodontia; species Aplodontia rufa. The sequence goes on along the minus strand of PVKS010014221.1, from coordinate 5,874 downwards.
TGCTCTAGAATCATCCACGGACTCACATCCAAGGCAAATCAGCCCAGCCCGAGGCGGGTGAATGTCCCCGGAACCTCCTGTCCAGCCCCTGTGGCTTGCAGCCAGGCTCACCTTCACCAGAAGGGAGGATGGAGGTCACATGCATTCTCTGGGGGGCAGCTCCTGCTGCCCACCTAAGTCCCGAAGGCCAGAGCTCCTCCAGAACCCAGGTGGGGTGCTCAGCCTCTGGAAGTTTGACCACACACTTGCCTAGGCTGTGGCCTCCCACCTCCAGGGCCAGAAGGCAGACCACAGTGTGGACTGGCCAGGGGCAGGGGCCAGAGAGTGCAGCCAGGACCTTCCTGCCAAGGAAGAAGCCAAGGGGACCCTCATCCCACATTGGAGGCCATCAACGTGTCAATCGGACAAGACCAACCTGGGGGACCTGCATGTCCCCATGAGTCCACTCCTGGGTATATATTATAGGAAATCATCACCCACAGCCCCCAGGACATATACATGTTCCATGCAGTATCCCCTGTGGCAGTCAGCTGACACACTAGGTGCCCATGACCATGGAGATGGACAAGAGAAAGATGGTAGAGACCTCTGAGTTCCTTGGGCAGGGTCAGCACGGGGCCTTCTGAACAGCGCCAGGTGAGGGAAGCAGGAAGCAGAAGGCACCAAGTAACAGGCTCCCTTCCGAGAGCACTAAAACCCCACACGAAACCTGCAAGAGATCGGCGTGGACAACGAGAGTGGGTGTCCTGGGAGAAAGAACGAGACGTGTGGAGGGGCTTTGCGCACGGGTTTTGCCAAGAACGCAGATGGACCATAAACTCCTCCTCCTCCCTGAGTTGGAAAGGGAGAAAACCCTGGCACCGCAAGAGATTTAAAGTCTCCTTTAAGAAATAGCTTCCTTTTTTTTTAAGGGAGATATATTTGAAAAAGCACTATCTACTAGTAAAAGCCACCCCCAATCTTGGCTGCACCTGGGAATGCCTGGAGTTTTAAAGCTCCCACAGGCTGGCCACGCACCATGCTGGTTGTGGTCTCCTGGGTCTGGGCTGCAGCCTGGGCACCAGGATTTCTCCGATATTTCCTGGGTGATTCAGGGAACCCCCAAGAGGAGATGGTTAATGGTTGGGGACTGGAACATGGTGTATAAGTCAAGGCTGTCTGTCCTAGCAGGAGCCCCGAGTGGGGTAAAGGCACTGATTTTAGCTCTAATGCCAGCCAAGGGAGGCACAAGATAGTTTTTGAGACATGCATGTGGGTGGCCTGGTCACCAAATGCAGACGCCTCTGCAGGGGAATCGCCCAGGCCAGGGTTTTCAAATTTCTTTCTGGGTGTAGGAGGGCTGTATATGGATGAGCTTTGAAAACCTGTAACTCCAGCCCTGGGGCCAGAGCTGTGCCCTCTTCCTGTGATGACCTAGGCAATGCGGACTCCTGTCCAGGCAGGGAGGAGGCTGGGAGCACAGGTGGCCTGCAGAGGGACAGCCTGGGCAAGTGTGCTAAGGAGCCTCAGTCTCAGATGCCAGCTAGGTGCACATGCGTGTGTGCACACACAGACACACGCACACGCAGTGAGAGTCTCAGACACCCGGTCTGCCCTTTGCACCCACCCACCCACCCACTCCGAAAGCTGGAGGAGCCACACCTTCCCATCAAGCCACAGGGCCATTGCACTGGCTGCCCCTCTGCCCGGGGTGTGTGCCTGTCCCCCAAGACATCCACATGGCTCATTCCCCAGCCTCCTCTGGCCCCTGGCTAAAATGCTTAGACAGCCTTCCCTGACCACCCTATGAAACAGGGCCTGGGTGGAGGAGTTCCTGAAAACCTGGCAGTGTGTGAACCCCTTCGTGGCCCCACACAGAGCTGGCGCGACGCACCGCGTTTATAGGCATGCTCAGAGAAAGGTGGCACACCCAGCTCTTCCCAAGGTGCGAGCTTCCTCCAGAAACACATCCCGTACGCGCCACAAGAAAGCCACGGTACCTTTCCCCACCTGCCTCTCACCAGACACAGCACTCTTATAGACACACATATACACACAGGGCTGGCGTCTCTGCCTGGTCCCCAAGCTCCGAGGGGCTTCTCTAGACCCCAGACCCCTCCACAGGCACTTTAATCTTTCTGTTCCCATAAAACTGGGGAAATGAGGGGAAACACTCCTGGGGCACAGTCTGGCTCATCTAGGAGGCTGGGCGAGGCTGCTGGGGATTGGCCCAGGGGGTCACCCCATGGGAGGAGTCTTGGCACCCTGCCTCTGGCCACCTGCCCTGCCTTCCCCGCCCTGCCTGGGAGGAGGAACTCTCCCAGCCCCTAGCTCTAAACTCTTATGCAGCGGGCTGCTTGCCGCCAAAACGAGAGGAACCTGGGAAGGGGGAGTCCTGAGCCTCTCACATGCCATGCCTCCAGGGACGGTCCCTTCCTCTCAATGCAATCACACATTCCAACTCGTGCTCTGACTTGTTGTGTGACCCTGCATAGATCACAAATTCCCTGTGCCTTATGCAAACTGTACTCGACCTCTGTTGAGCCCCGTCTAGCTGCGGCCACAGTGCGGAGCGCTTTTCCACCGGCTGTGAAACTGACTTAATGACTTGCCCATAGGGTTGTTGCGAGGACAAAAAACGAGGCCTGTGCACTGCTCAGTTCTGGGTCAGCTGGTTTGGACTAAGGGGTTCCCAGACGGCTGGTAAAACAGAACTTCTGGGCTTGTCTGGGACGGTGCTTCTGGCAGCGATGAACGTTTGAAGGGTTAGCTGAAAGGCGGGTCCAACGTGGGTGGGCCTCATCCAGCCCACGGAGGGAGAGGGAATTTTTCCTCTCCATGAACTGGTACATCCACCTTCTGCTTGCTCACATCAGAGCTCCTGGTTCTCAGGCTTCCTGCAGATTCAATTAACTACCATCTTTCAAGTGTGTGTGTGTGTGTGTGTGTGTGTGTGTGTGTTTACAGTAACATAATTCTTATACCTATGTAGAACATTTTTTATATATATGGCTATAGCATATATAATGACATTTATAACTGCTTGGAATGTACATTGCTTTATCTCAGTTCCAACATTTCCCCCTTCTCCCCCTTTCCTATCATCCCTTGTTATTCTTCAAAATATTTGACAATAGGATTAAACATTTACGTTTTGGGGGGCTGGAGCGGTGGCTCGGAGGTTACGGCGCTTGCCTGGCATGCACAAGTACATGAGTTCAAACCCCAGCACCACCTACACAACAAAGTCTCGGAGCACCAAAGGCCATGTGAAAAACTAAAAAAAAAAATTGATTCTCTCTGTCTCTCTCTCTCACTGTCCCCTCTTTCTTTTTAAAAAAAATTTACGTTGTTGTGCAGGTCTGCAGCATAGCTTGTTCAAATATCTTATGAAGTATGTTGCAACTGTATCTTATAAATATTAACATTTTGTATTTTTGTTCTATGGATCTAATACATGAGTTTGTCTACCTTACTCCCAAGCCTGGGTTTACATCTAGCCTCCACAAAAGAGGGAAACCATTTGGCCCTTGACTCTCAGGGTTGGGCTAACTTAGCTCAGCATGATTTCTTCCATTGCCATCCATTTACCTTCAGTAGATGCAATATCATCATTTCTAATAGTTGAGTAGAATATATACCAGAGCTTTTGGATCCATTCATCCAGTGAGGGGCATCTGGGTTGCTTCCATAGTTCAGTTGTTGTAAATTGAGCTGCTATGAAGTTGGATCTTGCTGTGTCGCTGCAGTGTGCTGATTCTAAATCCCCTGGGAAAATCCCCAGGAGAGGGATAGCTGGGTCACATGGTGGGTCCACCCCTAATTTCTTGAGGATTCTCCACACTGCTTTCCAGAGCAGCTGGACCAGTCTGCAGTTCCACCAACAGTATTCTAGTGTTCCTATCTCCCCGAAACCTCTCCAGCATTTGTTACTGTTTATATTCTTCACCTTTGCCAGTCTGACTGGAGTGAGGTGAAATCTTAATGTAGTTTTGATTTGCATTTCTCTGATTGCCAGTGACTTACAACACTTTCTCATGTTTTCATTGGCTTGATCAATATCCTCTGTTGAGAAGTTTCTGATTAGTCTCTGGCCATTTATTTTTTCTTTTCTCTTTCTTTTTTTTTTTTAAGAGAGAGGGACAGTGAGAGAGACAGAGAAAGAGAGAAACAACTTTAGTTTTTCACATGGCTTTCGTTGCTCCAACACTTAGTTGTGTACGTGGTGCTGGAGTTTGAACTCTGGTCCTCGTGCTTGCCAGGCAAGTGTCTGGCCATTTATTGATTGGATTGTTTGTGTTTTTCTAATTGAGTTTTTTGAGTTCTTTGTAAATTTTGGATATTAGTCCCCTTTCAGAGCGATCACAGGTCATGATTCTCTCTCATTCTGTGGGTTGTGTCTTGATAGTTTTGACTATTTCCTTGGCTGTACAGAAACTTTTTAGTTTAATGACATCCCACTCATTCATTTTTTTACTGTAATTCTTTCACTTTAGGAGTCTTGTTGAAGACATTGCCAACTCCCGTATGCTGGAGTGTTGCTCCTAATTTTCTTCTAGCAGTTGTATGGTAGCTGGTTTAATTCCTAATTCCTTGATCCATTTTGATTTGATTTTTGTACAAGGTGAGACATAAGGATCTAATTTCAGCTTTCTGCAAATGGCTGTCCAGTTTGTCCAACACCATTTGTTGATCAGGCTGTCTCTTCTCCATGTTATATTTTGAACCCCTTTGTCAAAGATCAGATGTTTAAAGATTTGTGGGTTTGTGTCAGAGTTTTCTAGTCTATTCCATTGGTCTTCATTCCTATTTTGATACCAATACCATGCTGATTTTAATATTACAGCTCTATAGTATAATTTTAGATGTGGTATTGCAAAACCACCTGTTTCATCTTTCTTGCTTAGTAACGTTTTGGCTATTCTGGGTTTCTTGTTGTTCCACGTGAATTTGAGAATTGCTTTTTCTATATCTACAAAGAATGACATTGGAATCTTGATGGGGATTGCATTGACTCTGTACAGTGCTTTTGACAGAATGGCCATTTTAATTATATTAATTCTGTCTAACCAGGAACACGGAACATCTTTCCATAGTCTCAGGTCTTCTGCAGTTTCTGTTTTTGGTGTTCGATAATTTTCATTGTAGAGGTCTTTACTTCTCTTGTTAGATTACTTCCCAAGTATTTTACTCTTTTAGAGGATATTGTGAATGGGACCAATTTCCTAATTTCTTCTTTTGCCCTAATATTATTGGCATGTAGGAAAGCTATTGATTTATGAGTGTTGATCTTGTAGCTTGCTACTTTGCCAAATCTGTTTATTAGCTTTAGCAATTTTCTGGTGGAGTTTTCACATGTTTTAAGTCTTCAAGTCAGTCCCCTCTAGACTGCTGGGAGTCCCAACACACAGCCATGTGGTCTCTGTTGAAATCCTTCAACTTGGCCCTTGTAGCACAAAAGCAGCCTCCAACAACAGGGAAGTGTACAGACATAGCTTCGTTCCAATAAAACTTTATTTATAAAGACACTGGGGGGCAGGGATTTGGCCCCAGCCTGTTAGTTTGCAACTCCTACTATACACCATCACAGAGGAACTTATGGTCCCTCTGAGCTGACTAGCTGGCACAAGCTGCTGCTCCTCTGGGTTCCTGACATCCCAGGAAGTTTCTCTAGCACCTGGCTACTCAAAGTATAGTCCCTGGACCAGTGGGCTTGGACTCTGAGGGTGTGCTAGAAATGCAGAATCTCAGGCCCTGCCCCAGGACCATGGGCAGAATCTGCATTTCAACAAACTCCTCAGGTGATTCGTCTGTGTATTAAAGCTTGAAGGGTTTAGGCAGATCTCTGGCTGCCACTCTGGACAGACAAGGACAAGGCTGGGAAGCTGAGAGACA
>PVKS010014220.1:0-48858 GCA_004027875.1 Aplodontia rufa | reverse complement strand
AAAAAAAAAAAAAAAAAAAGATTGAATTAGAGGGAAGGTAGGCAGGATGCTGGAAGCTACTTTTCAGGTGAGAGGGGTAACATCTATAGGAGAGGACAGTTTTGAAAATGGTTGGGGAAGGTACAGTTGACCAAATGCCGTACTTGATTGACTGTAGGTAAGAAAAATATCACCTTCTCACTTTTAGAGGTCATAGCCAGTATTTTTGTTCCTATTCATTCAGCTAAATTTTCTTAAATTGCCTGTATGACTTGTCACTTTTCTGTTGAGTTTCCCATTCCATTTCCTATCTCTCATCTTAAGTTTGGCTTTCTTCTCTGCATAACCTGTTATCACAATCTACTAGTCACTTTTTATTTTATTTTTTTGAAAGAAAGAGGGTTAGAGAGAGAGTGAGAGTGAGAGAGAATCAGCTTTATTTATTTATTCATCTGGCCTTTGTTTTTCTGACACTTAGTTGTGTATGTGGTACTAGGGTTTGAATCTGGGTCCTGGTGCATGCTAGGCAAGCTCTCCAACCACTGAGCCACCACCCTAGCCCCAGTCTAGTCACTTTTAAGGTCTAGCTCCTACAGCATGTCTTTTGGTGCATTCTTGTGTCCCTGTACATGTTTAGGTTTCAGTCACTAAGTAGGATCTCAGTTAATGTTTGTTGAAATTGTTATCTTTAAGACCTGATAAATACATTTATTTCAAAAATAATAGAAATGCTTAAACTAAAGGTACTGTTTGTTACTGTCCAATATATACCACACACATTGTGACATAGCCTTTTGAAAAGTAAGTTCCTAAGATATCACGTGTCATAATAGCAAGCAGCAAGTAACTAAAAATGTGATGTTAGCATAGATGGGGTAGTGGAGGGACGGCTTACAGAAAGTTGAGACGGTCCAGTATAGGTAAATGGAAATCTCAAACTGATATCAGTACTTCCAGCAATTCTTTGAAACAGAACTTGAAAGAATAGAAGGGATATACTCAAACTCGGTTGTTTCAGATAAAGAGACCCAATGAGATAAGGAAACCAAGTCTTTCTCAACACATTTTCTCAATACATGTCAGATTAGTGAATTATCAGTGTATCTGTAATTATCAGTGCGGGTTCACTCATCCTGTTAATATAATTTTATGTTTTAAAAAAGTTTAGAATTTATCAAATATAAGTTTAAGCCTAACTGTGTACATTTTATTCAGTATTAATGTTTTATAAATTAAGTATAATATAATATGCAGTTCAATTAAGTAATTACTTTTTAAACTTTTACTATCCCAGGTGTACTGTTAAATTCTGAGGATGAGATAGATAAGGCTCTTTATCCTTAATGAGCTCAAAGTATAGTATGATAGGCAGACTTATTATAAACACATAATCATAGGATGGATTTATTACTGATATGCTATGATTAATATGCATACAGTCTTGAAATAGCAGAAGGAAGGTGTAACTGTGGAATGTGTATGTGTGAAATGGAGGAGGGAGAAAGTAAGAGCTCAGAAGATTTTAAAGAGGAAGTGCCATTTGAATTCAGTTTTAAAGAAAGGATATAAAATTGACTTAATGGCCAAGGAAATGGAGAAAGAGGAGAGAGAGCACTAACCAGCACAGTGCAACCCTAGGGAACAGCATGTAGAGTAGCAAGGCAGTATCATAAAATCAAGATGTGTGGGGAGGAATATCAGCATCACAAAAAGTATAAGTAAAAGGTAGAGAAAGAAAGTAGAGGTGAAGGGGCCAAGGTTTGAGTTTTCTGGTTAAAGCAGGAGTTTCACTAGAGTGTAATTTTTCTGATAAGGGCCCTGAGTCAATCCATTCCTATAAGGGCCCAAGTCAGTAGATTTTGAAACAGTGAGTAGGAGGTTTGCTATCTGTCTCACATGAGCGATTTCTGGTTATTTTCCATATCCATCTTTCCAGACTCTAAAGGGATATGAGTTGGATTGATGATAACAAGTTTTTATTCCATTAAGGTATAAACAGACATAAGATCAAGCTAGGGAAATAAGGTTGGAAGGAAGGAAAAATCTAATATCTCAAATAGAAAGAACAAATGATACTTACAAATCAGAGTTTTAAAATAGTTGTAAGATTCATATACTATTAAACAGTATGTCAGTATTACTGTTTCATATCTTCATAAATACTTCTGGTCTACTTATGAGACCACAAGCAGAGTATTTTATTCTTCCATGAATATGGAGTTGTTAGACTATCTAAAGATAGTGTAAACTTATTAATAAGAATACTTAAGCTGAGAAGGTAAATGTCTAATTGTATGGATTTTAGGTGTTAGGCAGCTGTTCTAGCTTCAACTCAGTATATTCTAGTTTATTGTCTTTTGCTGATTAAAGCAAAAACCAGAATGTATTGGCTTCAGCCTTTTCAATTTTTAGTGACAGTGTGTAGAAACTGCCAACTTGGTAGTTTTAGTTGGGTTGCATGAAGGCAGAGATGGAGAGTTGATTGATCTGTGAAACCTGTTTGTATCTTTTAGTATATGATGAGGTAGAAGACAGTATGAGAATGTCAGACCAGCCATCAGGAAACACAAATTTCAGCCTTAGCTCTTTAATTAGTACCTCATATGTTGTAACTTAATTGAAACCCATCACCTATTCTGTCTTATTCACCAAGGTAACATAGCTTTCCTCCTATTTAAGAAATTTTATAGTATTACATTTTAACATTTTATTTGATGACACACTCTGAGTTAATTTTTGTGTAATGCATGTGTTTGGGGTAACATTAGCATATATTTTTGTCTGAGTTCCAATGTGTTGAAAGACTATCCTTTCTATGTTGAATTGTCTGTGTTCCATTGTCAAAATCAGTGGACTATGTTTGTGCGGGTCTATTTCCGTTTCCTGTTTTCTCTTTCATTGATCTTTCATTGTAAGGAAAGAGGTGAATGAAGAGGAGGATAAAGAAGAGAGTAAGGAAAGAGGCGAATGAAGGAAATAGAGGAGAGCAGTGGCTCAATAGTAACACATGTTTATTCGGGTGAAACTTGCAGAGTGGGGCCCAGTAGACTCTGGGACCCCCCTGCCACTTACAGCCTGGGATAGATACAGAGGGAACGAGGGGGGAGGGGGCCAAGGTTCGAGTTTTTTAGTTAAAGCAGGAGTTTCGGTAGAGTGTAATTTTCTGATAAGGGCCCTGAGTCAGTACATTTCTATAAGGGCTCAAGTCAGTAGATTTTGAAATGGTGAGTAGGGGGTTTGCTGTCTGGCTCAAATGAGTGATTTCTGGTCGTTTTCCATATCCATCATTCCAGACTCTAAAGGGTTATGAGTTGGATTGATGATACCAAGTTTTTATCCAGTTAGGGTGTAAAGAGACATAAGTATTAATTCTGCCTAGGAAGATTTCCTAGTTATAATTTGAAAATGAGTAAGTGATAGGAGATAACTTGTTTTAGCTGGAGGCAGGATCTTATAGGGGAGATTTTAGTGGGAGTGTGGTAGGTGGTCACAGTGGGCTTAGAGATATCCCACACTGTGGTTGACACCTCAGGGATTAGAACTAACAGGGATGTTAGAGGGTAAAGAAATGGCATGAAGGGGTAAAGGAATGTGAGGGGCTAAGGTGGGTGTTAAAATGAGTGGAGGCATTGAATTTGATTAAGATATTCCTGCCAAGAATAGGAGTTGATTATCTATACACGAGTGGGGCATTTTCATTCAGACAGTCAAAAACAAAAAGGTTTTAGCCTAGGATTTTAGTTTGGGGTAGTGAAATCCCATTATCCAAGGTCCCCATTTCTCCCTGCTTACAGATAGATTGCCTTCTGAAGAGGTCCTTGACTGCTGCTGGAGGGAAAAGGGTGATAACTCTTCTGGGTTCTTCCATGCTGACAGTGGGGCATTGGCTGTGGCAGTCAGGGAAACACTCCAGAGGGTCTTCTGCAGGGCCTTGGTAGAAGTTGAGAGGCAGCTACATGGAGGGTCATATCTCCATGACCACCTGGCACTTAATGAATTCTGTGCATCTCATGTATTAGGGTAGTCCAGAGGTCTATGATGGTGGTGGTTGGCAGGTGACTGGACATGGTGTACATGGGGGAGGGATCATGCTAGAACAATAAACAATGCAACAAAACATTATTTCCTGCAAGCAATTAGGACAAAACAATCAGTGTTATCAGCCAGCCTTTGAATACCATGAAGATAATAACATATTCGACCTTAGGGTGTTGTTGGGCATGTCATTTATTTGTGAGTGGACGTCATTCATGGCTTTAGAATCCTTAGTAAAGTTGCTAGGAACATGTTTAATTTTTATAATGGTACATGTGACCCCTTGAGTTGGGAAATGCTATCTGATTTCTGAAATGTAGCTTTTTATTGGTTTAGGGCTTTTATGTGACACATTACATCTTTTAGATTGATCTGAGGAATAAATATATCAGAACTAAACAATCATACCAATGAAGAACAGATTGAGTTTACTCATATAGAACGTTAGGGTGGATAACCCTTTCTTTATAATCTCCCAGTTTTATTTAATTGTAGGAGAAATAACACAAGCATACATTTTGAATTCCATTAAAAGAATCATTGTCTTTCCTTGTAAATTACTGTGTATGGCTGTGCTTTGGCTATAATCTCCTGTTTAAAACTAAGTTGGTCAAAATTGACTTTTTTGCCTATCTTTTCCTAGGTGAGCTGAGATTCCTCAGGAGGTCACTATCGGAGATTTTTGAGAGCCTCTTGGTACCTTTAGTCTTCCTCTACCGGTGGTGCCATCTGCCCAGATGTGTCAGGGTCTTGCTGACATGTGGCTTCCCTTGGAAATATCAGACACATTTCCCTTTCCATTTAATGTCCTCTTTGCAGACTACACTGGTAGTCTTGGAGAAGTCCCATTGTCCCCTGAGTTTTGGCTGACCAAACATATTGCCTTTTCCTTAACCCTTTAACTTTCTTAATTTTGGTATCCTGGTTTTGGTATTAAACATCCAACAGGTCAGTTTCATTAGTATTAAAGTGGAAATATTATGCTATATTTTAGTGTTTACTGCTTTATAGTCCTTTGTTTGTTTAGGATCAATAACAATACTTGAAGTTAGTATTATCTTATTTGTCCTATAAATGATGGTATGCCTTAACTCAGGTTTTTCTGTTAGAAGTACTTTTACAAAACACTAATAGGCAACACTTTTAAAGTTTTACAAGGAAAATAGACAAAGCTTGAACATTTATTTAACCTTAGGAGAAACCTTAAATAACTTTAATTGATTGTGCCAATTATGTTAAAATGTCTTGAGTTTTTCAGTTACCCTTAATAACATCAAATATTTTACACTGTTTACAGTACTTTAATTGAAACACAGCTAAAACCTTTTGTACTTTTTGTATATAGAATTATACCTATGTTAGAATTTTAATTTTTAGTAATCTTGTATTTTGTGAAGACCCACAAAGCAATTTTTAAAAGTCTTATACAATTCAAGAAGCCAAGAGTGCTTGAATTTATTTTTAGCAGTTAATGTCTTAATTTTCCCTTAATCTGTAAATTAAACAGATGTCTCTTCTCTAACAAACACATTTGTGTTTGTCCCAGTATATTAAATCTAATTTATCCATTTGCTATTTTTTTTTCTTTTTAAGTCATGAATGGGCCAGGTGTCTCCTTTAACCAAGAAAGGGAGAGAGTGTTTCTTGAGCTAAGCAAAAGATATGCAGATATTGCCACTTTTGCACTTCTGGATTTATTGGGAATCCTAGAAAAGTTTACAGAGTCCTGCCCAGGTCCACCTCAACTTTTGAATGAAAGCAAGATATCAGACTTTCAAGTCCTTGCTACCATGGCAACTCTAGGTCACTTTGGCCCATGTTAACCAGTTCTAATTGGATTCTGGTTAGGAGGGGCTGTCCTTATTGCTCTTAGTTTTAGGATCTGATCTCAAAAGTCTTCTCCTTCAGGTTAACCTGGGTTCCTCCTAATAACATTATTTTGGACCTGCATTTCCTCTACAGATAACAGGTAGTTTGCTGAGAAATGAGACATAGCCTGCTCACTTAGATCAGGCAGGCTTGCCTACAGGTAAATTTCCTTTTGGAAAAGAAAGCATGTGGGGTCAGCATAGTGGGCCCATTTTATAGAATTATTCTCTTATCCTAGTGTTCCCACCATTCACAAATCTGTCTGTACACAGCCGGCGGGGGAGGTTGCTAGAAGACAGAGAAAAAGAAAGGGGTGACTCACTGGTAGATTGATGGGTAAGATTGACTTAGGGGTCCTTAGATCATACTAAGAAGTTATCTCAACTTGTTATCCAAGGAGCTGCAGAGGCCCTCCCTCTACTATCAGGTGAGAAACCATGAAAGGAGATTAAAGTGGAGATGGAGCTTCCCTGTGCAAATGATTGGCTTTTGACCATCTCTAGAGACCCTACATTGACACCAGGGATTAGCCCTGCCAGAGAATTAGGGTGTTTCGAAGAGAGACCTCAGTTTCTTGATTGAATGGATTGCTGTGAAAGGTAACTGAAGGAAGATCAGATTAACATTCTCTCTGCTAAGGCAGAGAGTGATTGATAAGTCTCACTCCAGCAAAGCCTTTCCCCTGAGTGTTGAGTCTGATGAGCATGGAGCTAACAGGGTCCTGTAGTTTTGATAGTGTACAAAATGGAGTAGAGAACTTCTGGAAGAAAAGTGATAGAGCAGTTGTCTGTTTCACTCACCCTTCTGAATATCCTGGGGGGAATCCCTGTAAATGTAACACAAAGTGTGGCTGGCTGGGTTCTGTTCTGTAAATTTGAGGACTGAAATCTATGGACACAGGATCAGACTAAACAAAAGTAACAGGATTTAGAGTAATAGGAAGCAGAACTCCCAAAAAGGGAGGAGTCCCAAGAGAGAGATCCCTTGAGGGGTTTTTCATTGAAGAGAAGAATGTGAAAAGTTGAGAAGTTTGAGCAGAGAGGTCTAAAGTGAAGTGAAGGTCTTGGTAGATGTGATTTTGGGGGCCTATTTTTATAGGTACCTCCTGTAATCATACTGATATAAAATCAAGTAGCAGTCTGAGAAACCATATCACATTTTCTGTCTCAGCTTCCCTCATGGGTCATAGTGATGCTAAAAATAAGAGTTATTGATTTAAAAAAAGAGAAGGTGGTAGGAAGGGACTAGGGGAGATAGAAGGGGGAGAGCCAAGGGATTCATCACAGCAGGGACTGATGTTTATTATGAAATGAGGTGGATATTTCAGAAACTGATAGGGATAAACAAAGATCTTAATGTAGCAAAGTTAGGTATACCAGTGAGACTCTGCTAGTCTTAAAACATTAAAGGGTCCTAGATAAGTCAGTTCTGTTTGGAGGAATTTAAAAAGCTTGAAGGAAAAAATGAAAATGAGAAACCTGATCCAGAATCACTTGGGACAGTTATTCAGTAAATTAATCAAAATGAAGATAGAAGGGGCTGAGTATGTGGCTTTTACTCGCCCACTGTAAGGCCTTGGTAAATGGGTGGGTAATTTAGTCATAGGATATAGAAGAGCCATTTCTGAGACTCCATGACAGAGCAGCTCCATATACTTTGGTATCAAACCTATTGGTGAAGGTTTAACTAGGGTTTCTATTAGACTGAAAGAAAACAGAGCTGGGCACACACTTGTAATCCCAGCCTTCCAGGAGGCTGAGGCAAGAGGATTCAGCCTCAGCAACTTAATGAGGCCCTAAGCAACTTAGACCCTGTTTCAAGATAAAAAATAAATAAATAAACAAAGGACTGGGATATATCTCTCTGGTTAAACACCCCGGAGTTCAATCTCTGGTACAAAAAAAGAAAAAAAAAATCCAGAGGTCAATGGGATGAAGGTGAAAGTTGGGATGAAAGTGGAAATATTTAAACAGGCTTCACATGAAATGGTTGCTTTCCTTTACCTAAATGTTCTATGGAAAGGGATGTGATGTCTGACTGGGAAATACATCCCCAGCCTGGTATCATAAAATCTTGTGGCATGTAATTATTGTTCTGTGAAGTCATAGAATTATAATAATATATCCACTAAAATATAATTATTAAAAACAGCCTGAGTAGTTTCTTTTTCCTCTTCCCCTCCCACGTCAAATTCTTTCTGAAGGAATATGTCATCAACTTGATGTACAATTAGATTTGTGTATCCAATTTTACTTTTGATTTTTAGGAATTCTTCAAAGCATTTGTTGTAATAATAGTAGAAGACTGGAAACAACCCAGACATCCAAATATTTCACATTACGTTAGGCTAACAAATTACATAGGCTTAGTAAGGGAGGGATATAAACACATAATTTTTGTCTAAATTTTAAAAATTTATTATTCCATTTTTAAGCACAGTAAGCAAATATGAATTTATTTACTTCTAAGCTTCTAGGCATATATATTATATTTTGCTATTATCAATAATTTAATGAATAACCATGTCTTTAAAATTAGGTAGTAGGTATATAGAATTGGTACATTGAATCAAAGAGTAATTTTGAAGTAGTTTTGTAAGGTATTTGTGCAATAATTTTTAATTTTCAAAGGTTTAAGTTTTTAATACTTGGATGAAATTCATGTAACATAAAAATCAACCATATAAAATTGAACATTATAGTGGCATTTTATACATTCCCAATATTGTATAACCATAACCTCTATCTAGTTCCAGAACATTTTCATCACGACAAAGTAAATCTCATACCTATTAGGTAGTTACTTCCTTCAGCAGAACACTTGCACACATCCTTAGGACTTTGGAAATCACCAGTCTGCTTTTTGCTGCTGTGGATTTACATAATTTGAATATTTTGTAAAAATGGAATAATGCAATGTGTAGTCTGTTGTATCTGGCCTAATTTAGTTACAATGTTTTTGAAATTTATCCAGATTGTAGCATGTATCAGTAGTTAGATCTTTCTAAAGCTGAACAATATCCCATTATATGTACATACCTAAATTTTTATTGTTCATTGATGGACATCTGGGTTGTTTCCTCCCCTTTAGCTATTATGAATAGTGTTGCTAGGAACATACATATATGCATGCATTTGTTTAAGTGTTTTATTTTAGAGCAGGGATGGTATATATTTAAGAATAAGATTGCAGAGTCATGGTAATTCTGTGTTCAACTTTTTTTTTTTTTAAAGAGAGAAAGAGGGAGAAAGAAAAATCAGTTTTATTTGTTGTTTCATCTGGTTCTTGCTTTTCCGACACTTAGTTGTGTATGTGGTGCTAGGGTTTGAACCTAGGTCCTGCACATGCCAAACAAGTGCTTCTACCACTGACTCCACCACTCTAGCCTCTATGTTCAGCTTTTTGAATATCTACAAAACTGTTTTCCACAAGAGAAATCAGTTTTACTTTTCTGCCAACAACGTGTAAATGTTCACATTTCCCCACATGCTTGCCAACGCTCCCCCCACCATTTTAATTAACCATTTTTTTTTTTAAAGAGAGAGGGATATAATCAATTTTTATTTAGTTTTTCATGTGGCTTTCATTGCTCCAACACTTAGTTATGTATGTGATGCTGGGGTTTGAACTCTCGTCCTCGTGTATGCCAGGCAAGCACATAACTGCTGAGCCACCACTACAGCCCTTTAACTAACCATCTGAATGGGTGCTAAGCAGTATTTTATTGTGGCCTTGAATTGTATTTCTCAGTTTAATAGTGGTGTCAGGCATTTTTTTCATGTGCTTGTTAGTCATTTGTGTATCTTAAGAGAATCGTCTGTTCACATTTTTTTTTTTTGAGGGACAGTGAGAGAGAGAGAGAAAGAATCAATTTTATTTAGTTTTTCATGTGACTTTAGTTGCTACAAACACTTCATTGTGTAAGTGGTGCTGGGGTTCGAACTCTCTTAGTTGTGCATGCTAGGCAAGTGCCATAACTGCTGAGCCACCACTCCAGCCCTTTTTTTTTTTTTTTTTAAGAAAGAGGGACAGTGAGAGAGAGAGAATCAATTTTATTTAGTTTTCATCTGTTTTTTTTGCCTTGACACTTCATTGTGTACGTGGTGCTGGGGTTTGAACCTGCATCCTCGCATGTGCCAGGCAAGTACTGTAACTGCTGAGCCACTGCTCCAGCCTACATACTTTATTTTTAAATTGGATTGTTCTTATTTTTGTTGTTGTATGAGTTCTGTGATTACTAGACTCATCAAATACATTATTTGCAGATATTTTCTGCCATTTTATAGGCTTTTTCTTAATATATTAAGAAAGTACATAAAATTTTTTAATTTTTATAAAGTTCATTTTGTTATTTCTTTGATTTCATTTGCTACTGATTGCGCATCTGACAATTCATTAGCAAAATGCAAAATGTAAGGTCATGAAGATTTACCCTTATGTTTTCTTCTAAGAGTTTTGTGTTTTGATTTTTGTGTTTTTGTATATGGTGTGAGATGTTCTAACTTCATTCTTTTGCCTTTCACATTTTTTTTCTTTCCATAATTAAAAAAAAAAATGCTGCACTCCCTTCTGGACTTGTTCTTTCTGATCACAGCTGAGCTTTTACTTTTACTGTGAATCCCTTGCACATGACATATCACTTCTCCCTTTCAGTGTTTTCACTTTGTCTTTGGCAGTTTGAATAATGTGTTGGTGTGGCTGTCTTTTATCAGTATACTTTTTTGAGCCTTACAATGTGTAGATTCTTGTGTTTTTTTCAAGCTTGGGAAGTTTTTAGCTATTATTTCATCAAGTGTTCTTTCTACCCTTTCTCATTCTTCCCTCCTTCTGAAATTGTCTACATATGTGTTATAGTATATTTGATTGTACCACGCAAATCTCTTAGGCTCTGTTTATTTTTCTTCATTGTTTCTTCTTTCTTCTCTTTAGCCTGAATAATTTCAACTGACCTATACTCAGGTTTGCTGATTCTGTTTTCCTGGCTCTAATTTGCTATTGGAGCTTTATAGTGAGGTTATTTTGTTGTTGTTTCCTTTGGGGTCCTTTGGGGGTCAAATGAAACAATTTATTAGAACTGCTTACCATAATATTTAGCACTCAATAGGTATGCAATGATAGTAAGTTCTATCTTTATAATCCCTTAATTCTTAAGAGTTGTCACTTGTTTTTTTTTTAAAATGTAATTGTAAAATTACATAAAACTTACCTTCTTAGTCCTTTTTAGGTATACAGTTTAGTAATATTAATTATATTCACGTTGTTATGCAGCAGACATCCAGAATATTTTCATCTTGGCTATTTTATACCTATTGAACAATTCCTCCTTTCCCTCAGTCCCTGGTAATCACCCTTGTACTTTCTGTTTCTTCGACTCTGATTACTTTAGATTTTTTGTACCTGTACAATCATATAGTGTTGTCACTTTGTAATTGGCTTATTTCACTTCACAAGTTGTCCTCAAGGTTATCCTTATTTTTAAAGTCTGAATTCTATTTCCTTATATTTAAATACCACTTTGTCCTTATCTATCATTGTTGGACATTTAGGTTGCTTCCTCTCATCTATTGTGAATCATGTTGAAATAAAAGTGGATGTCTTATTTTGTGTTACTGTAACAAAATACCTGAAGTTTGGTAGGTTGTAAAGAAAAGGTTTATTCAGCTCAAAGTTGTAGAGGCAGTGAAGTTCAAGATAATGGTGCTATCATCCCCTCAGCTTCTGGTGAGGGCCTCATGCTGCATCAACTTGTGACAGAAGTGGGAGGGGCTATACCCACAGACAAAAGTGGTACTGGGAGTGGCTGAGAACTGGCCAGGCTTGCCCTGTAACAATCTGCTGTCTCCATAACTAACTCACACAGGAACTACATTAATTCCTTCCTGTGGGTGGCACCCACATGGTCTCATTATCTCTTAAAGGTCCCACCATCTCTCAAAAATTTTACATTGAAAATCAAATTTCAACATAGGGTTTGGTAGGTACAAATCACATTCAAACCATAGCAGTGGGCATACAAATATCTCTTCAAGATTCTGTTTTCAGTTCTTTTGGATATATACTCAGTTTTAGTGAGTTTTTCATTGAAGTTACTCTGCTTTTTACCTCCACATTTTGTTTTGGTTCCTTTTTATAAGTCCTATCACTATTGATATTCTATACTTGGTGAGACTTTCCGATTTATGGTTTCCTTTAGCTCTTTGAGCATATTTAAAATAGTTAGCTTGGGCCTGGAGCTGTGGCTCAGTGGTTACGGTGCTTGCCTGGCATGCGCGAATACACAAGTTCAAACCCCAGCACCCACATATACAACGAAGTGTATGAGTAATGAAGGTTACTTGAAAAACTAAATAAAAATTGCTTCTCTCTTTCTCTCTCTCACACTGACCCCTCTTTAAAAAAAATAGCTTCATTTTTGTATCTAGTAAGTGCATTGCCTGGGTTTCTACAATGATTATTTCAGTAATGATGTTTTTCCCCCTATAAATGAGTGTTATCTTCTTTGTATGCCCTTTATTTTTTGTTGACAATTTAACATTTTGAATACTTTAATATGTCAGTGTCAGAAGTCGTATTTTTTACCCTTCTTAGCGTTCGTATGGTTACTTGATATAAGCTGTAGCTATTTTTAATTTTTTAAAAAAATATTTTTGTAAAATATTTTTTCTTATGTATGGTCCATAGTCCATAAACAGCAGAATTCTCTGTTATTTTAGCCTGTGGTTACTTAGTTTGTTATAAAAATTTCCTATTATGCACTGTACCATCCCTACCCATCAATACAAATAGACAAAACAAAAAACTTCTTTTCTTTGTATGTGGGCTCTGAGCTTAGGCATTCCATTGTTTAGCCTGACCATTGATAGTTTCACCTTAGCCTTCTCTTTCTTCTTCCTGTGAGCCAACAGATGAACCAGAGTTTAAAGCTTTGGGTCTTCTTATGTTTTTACTCAGACTACGTACTGCCCCTGCCCTGAATCCTTTCTTTTTCTTTTTTTAAAGATAGACATATGGAGAGAAAGAATCAGTTTTATTTAGTTTTTCATCTTTTTTCTTTGCTCCAGCACTTTGTTGTCGTCATGGTGTTGGAGTTTGAACCTGAGTCTTCACACATGCCAGTCAGGCACCATAACCACGGAACCACTGCTGCTCCAGCCTGCTGTCCTGCATTTTTCTGGCTTTCTAAATTCCTCAGTATACATGGCACTTTTGAACCCCAGCACCACATACACAACCAATTGTCAGAAAAACAAAAACTAGATGAAAAAAGAAATAAAAATTGATTTTCTTTCTCTCTCTCTCCTTCTTTCTTTAAAAGAAAAATTAAAAAAAAAAAAAGAATTACCTCTTTTGGGAAAGAAACTATGTCCTGAGACTTTTCTTTCAGTTTTTCTGATTTTTTTTCTTTTTATGCTGGAGACTGAACCCAGGACCATGTACCACTGAGACACAGCCCTAGCCCCTTTTATTTTTTTTATTGAGATAGTGTCTAGCTAAGTTGCCCAGTCTTCTTGCTTCAGCGTTCCCAGTTGCTGGAATTACAGGAAAGGGCTACCACATCTGACTGGTCTTTCTGTTACATGTCTCGATCGTAGTCTTTTTTGCCTGAGGTGACTATGGATAGTCACAATGTTTTTGAGGACTGCCTACTGCTTTACTGCCTGAGTGAATTCTGAACTAGGTCAGTCATTCAGGTAACTCTACCCACGATGGAGCAGACAAATCATTCTTTGTGAATAAGGTATCAGTTGTCTTGTGAAAACAAACTCCAGGGACATGCTGTCTTAGAGTGAACATTGGAGCTGGGGAAAGAGTTATGGGTAGGCCTATAAAAATGTCTCAGTACTTTACCATTGCTTTTAAATCGTCGCCTCCAGCCCCTGCCATCATTTGCTTGGTTGTAGTTGATGTTTTCTTGATTTTGGTGTGTTTGCATTTGTAGAGTTCTCACAAAGTTGATTCCTAAGGGTTTTTTTTTTTTTTTTGTATACATGGTGCTGGGGTTTGAACTTGTGTACTTGCGCATGCAGGGCAAGTGCTGTAACCGCCGAGCCCCCTTCAGCCCTAGTTCTTAAGGTTTTTGTCTGAATATTCAGTGTTTGGAGGAATGGGACCTTGGACCTGATTGTGTATTACAGTTTGCTGATATCACTGAGTTTTCATTTTCTTTAAAGAATAGTACTTGAGGGGTTGTAGTTGTAGCTCAATGATAGAGTATATTCTTAGCATGTACAATGATCTGGGTTCAATCTCCAGCATAAAAAAAAAGAAAAACAGTGTTTATTTGTTGTTTCATTATATTTTTTGAAGACTGCTGGAGAATTTTGGAATTCTCAAGTTTTTGTCTGTTCTCTGGTTTCTCTTTAAGTGGGATCAATCCAGTGGTATGTCTTGGTCCTTTTGATTAAGACTTTCAGCATTCCTTAAATGTCTGCTAATTATTAAAAAAATTTTTTTTCTTTCTTTTTTTTTTTTAAAGAATTAAAGACTAGGGGCTGGTGCAGTGGCTCAGCAGTTACAGTGCTTGCCCAGCATGTGCGAGTACACAGTGAAGTTTCACAAAGGCCATGTGAAGAACTAAATAAAACTAAAGAACTAAATAAAATTGATTCTCTTTTGTGCTCTCTCTCTCTCTCTCTGTTACTTTCCTTCTCTTTTTAAGAGAGAGAGAGAGAAAAAAAAAAAAGAATTAAAAACTAGGCTGGGCATGGTAGTAGCACACACCTGTAATCCCAGCAACTTGGGAAGCTGAGGTTGAAGTCACCGCCAGCAACTTAGTAAGATCATAAGCAAATTGGTGAAATCTTGTCTCACAATAAAAAATGAAAATGGCTGGGGATGTGGCTCAGTGGTAAAGCACCTCTGGGTTCTTACCAGTACCAAAATCAAGAACAACAAAAAAAAAACCAAAGACTAATATAATTTTCTGGTATGGCTTTCCTTCAGTGTTCAGTAAGCAATTTTATTCAAGTGTAATGGTTTGTTGTAGGATACATATTTAGAGACCTCACTTCTGGAAGTGGGGTGAATGAGGAGGCTGTCAAATGATAGAATGAATTTGTCTTTAAGGTGCTAACACCTACACCAGTAGTTCTGATTTTCCTTAAGAAGGTTGTTAAATTATTTTAGAGAAAACATCTTCATCCTTTGCCAAAGAGTAAATTGTGATGTATTCATACATCTTGAGATTGAGGATACATATAAGGGAGTAATTACAACTGAAGTAGTGCAACCACCTTTAGTTTTCTTGATTTCAGTTTATACTTCAGTACTGCTCAAACTTGAATTTTCTCTAAAGATATATTTGCCACCACCCCAATCTGCAGTTCATCACCCTGATATTTTAGGTGATGGCTTATGTTCTGGGTCATCTTTCAGAAACTTTCTGTCACTTTTTGTTCTCAGAATGTGTTGGTCTGTAACCCAATATTGACACCTCTCTTCCATTCATTTGCTCTCAAAGATTTATTATTTTTTTGTACTTGTTTATTGCACCTTTTTTAAGTGTCAGGAAAAAGGCAAGGCAACTGTGTGTGTAGTCTGTGATCTTCTGGTATTGGTAAAGTACTAATTTAGAACATTAAAAATTTAAGGATATTTATTTTAGTGTTAATGAATAAAAACAAAAGTTACAATTCTTTTTATTTGAAAAGGTCAGTAAAATTGATAAACCTTTGCCAAGAGTGACAAAAGCATAATGAAGCACAGATTACAAGACTGAAGGAGAAGGATATTTTTGTGACCCTACATATATTAAAAGATAATAAGAGCAAATTATGAGGAGCTCTAAGTGCACTTGACAATTTAGATATGAACACCCATGCTGCTAAACTTTGCTAAAGATAAAATAGATAACTTAAATAGTCATATAACCATTAAAGAAATTGCCCTGTACAAAAAAAAAATTCAAAAAATTTTCTCCTTGACCACTTGGTTTCACTGGGTAATTTTACAAAACAATTAATGAAGAAATAATGCCAGTTCTACAATCTCTTTCAGAATATATAAAAAGAAAAATATTCCCTACTTACTTTACAAAGCAAGTTTTACCTGATACCAAAACAAGAGAAAGATGTTTTTTTTGGTGGGGGGACTACTGATCAATATCCCTCATTAATGTAGTTATGAAACCTAAAGTTTGCACATGGAAACCAAGAACATATAAAACAAAATGAACCACAAGAAACACTGTTTTCTATGTATACTTTTCCTGGGAATGTAAGTCTGGCTCAGTATTTAAAAACCATTTAGTATAATACACATATTAACAGTGGAAAGAAACACATTTTATCAACAGGTAGAGCAAAGGCATAATTAGAAAAATAACATCTGGTCTTGACTTTTGGCAGAGTACCAATAGAAGAGAACTTTTTTAACCTTGTTAAAGGGCATCTCCAAAAACCATGAAACTATAATTGTTCTTAATGAGGAAAGATTAACTGCTTTTCTCCTAAATTTGGGAACAAGATGAAAATATCCACCCTCATCACTTTTAACTCATTTATGTGTTACTTAATCATGGGGACATGTCCTGAGATATTGGTAGGAGATTTTGTTGTTATTGTTGTGTAAACATAATAGAGTATGTTTATACAAACAAGGATGACTGCAATGTCACTAGGCAATACGATCTTATGGAAGTGTAATTGTAGATGGGGTCTGTTAACCAAAATGTCTTATGCAGCACACATGCCTTAAAACATGTTTAATCAATACAGTAAGACAAGAAAAAGAAATAAAAGACATTTTTATTTTCATATGACAATATGGTCTGCATAGCAGATCCTGTATAATCTACAAGAATATTCCCATAACTAATAAGTGAGTTTAGCGGTTTCGCATGGTGTAAGTAAATACACAAAATTCTTAACTTCTCTACGTAATAACTAGTTAGAAACTGGATTAATAATATTGTTTATAATATTTCCAAAACTACTTAGGTACAGATATAATAAAACAGATATAGATTATACTGAAGACTGTAAGGAGCTGATGTTAGAAATTAAAGATATTAAAGTCATGTGGTGTTCATGGATTGGAACATTCAGTGTAGTGATGCTGTCATTCCACCCCAATGTGACTTTTATATTTAGTGCAATACTCATCAAAATCCCAGCAGCATTTTTTTTCTTTTGTGTTTATAGACAAATTCTAAAATCTGAAGGGCAAACAAATTAGAATAGATAGTATTTTGAAAATATGGATCAAAGTTGGAGCAATTATCCTCTTCATTTTAAAGATATAGCAAATCAGTTATTGGCAAAGGGATGGTCGTGCAAATCATTGGAACGTAATAGAAACTCTAGAAAAGGAATGGACTCATACAAAAGACAGCCTAATGATCTTTGCCACAGGTGTAAAAACAATTGAGTGGAGAAAGATTTCAACAAATGCTATTGGAACTATTGATATGTTAAGACAAACAGTAAAGAAAGAATCTTAGTGACTAAAATTTCACATCATATACAAAGATTATCTTCAAAGGGACCTGAGATGTAATTGTAAAGTGTAAAAGTAAAAAATTTGAGAAAACATATAAGAAGTTTTTATAACCTGGAGGTTAGTTGAAGAGTTATTAGATATTATACCCAAATGCATAGTTCATAAAAAGGTAACTGGATATGATCAAATTAATAACTTTCACTCTACCAAAGACACTGCACAAAAATTGAAAAAAATGTTGCAAACTGGGAGAAAATATTTGTGAAATCACATACATGTCAAAAGACTTATTCAGGGGCTGGAGCGGTGGCTCAGCGGTTTTGGCACTTGCCTGGCAAGCACGAGGACCTGGGTTCAAACCCCAGCACCACGTACGCAACTGAGTGTTGGAGCAACTAAGGCCATGTGAAAAACTAAATAAAGTTCTTTCTCTCTTTCTCTGTCTCTCTCATTGTCCTCTCTCTTTAAAAAAAAAAAAAAAAAAAAAAAAAAAAAAAGACTTATTCAGGGTCTGGAGCAGCTCGGCAGTTAAGGCACATGCTTGGTGGTTACAGTGCTTACTTGGCTTGCGCAAGTACATGGCTTCATACTCCAGCACCCATGTACACAACTGTCATAGCAACGAAGGCCATGTGAAAAACTAAATTAAAAAAATTGATTCTCTCTGTCTCTCTCTTTCTCACTGTCCCTCTCTCTTAAAAAAAAAAAAAAAAAAAAAAGACTTATTCAGCTGGACTTGGTTGCACATACCCGTAATTCTAGTGGCTCCAGAGGCTGAGGAAGGAGGGTTGTGAGTTCAGAGCCAGCCTCAGCAATATAAGGAGATCTGTGTCCCTGTCTCAAAATAAAAATAAAAAGGCTTGGTAATGTGTCTTAATGGTTAAGCACCCCTGGCATCAATCTCTGGTTAAAAAAAAAAGTCTCATTCAGAGTATATAAAAGTTTCATAAAAGTCAACACTACAACACTCTGTAAACAAACAATCCAAATTGGACCTTCACTAAAAAGGATGTAAGGATGAGAAATAAGCATTTGAAAATATTCTCAAACATTATTAGCAAATTCTTTTTTTTTACATTATTAGCAAATTCTGAGACAACTGCACAATTGTTAGAATAGCTACAGTAAAGATTAAATATTAAGGTTTGGTGAGGATGTCAAGCAACTAGATGTCTCATTCTTTGCTGACTGGAATGCAAAATGTTACAGCAACTCTGGGAAATGACCTGGCAGTTTCTTAATGTAAATACATGCTTCATATATTATCCAGCAGTATTTATCGTAGAGAAAAGAGAGCTTACATTTTATACAAAAACTTGTACAGGAATATTTTTAGCAGTTTCATTTATAAGAGCTAAAAATTAGGAAGAATCAAAGTGTCTTTGAATTCAAGTGAATACATAAACTGGTGCATCCCAAGCAGTAGAATACTTCGTAGCAGTCAAAAAGGAATCAGTTGTTGACATTTTAAACAATTTAGATAAATCTTAAAGTTGTGTACAGGAAGAAGCCACTCATAAGGTTGCTTACTGTATGATTCTGTTTATATGACATTCTTAACTTAGTGTTTTACAGAGTTTATAGAAGAAGGTATAACTAACTAGTATGAAGAACTTTTTGAGTGAAGAAACTGTTATGTAGTCCAGATTGTCTTGGTATTTACACAAATATATATTTGTTACAAAATTAATAAACTATACCTAACAAAAATTTGATTTTACAATATAAACTAGTGATAGTGTCATTCATTTGTTAAATCATATAGGCTTTCTGCACAGATATACAATGAGGGATAAATGTATGAAGCACTGATCAACCATCTCACAGTTTACTCTATTTGAATGGAAAAGCATTCTTACAGACTAAAGAAGTTCTGTAGTAATTCTGCTAGTAAATGCTCAATTAATTACAGTGAGGCTTATGGGAAGCCTCTGGAAGCCAGAGTATACACTTTAGTTTTCATTGTCGTACCGTCAGCTAATAATTGAGTTCCAAAGCTGTATATTAACATTTTTCTACCAGATCTGATCTTCTTTTTTCAAGTTCCCATAATTGTGTATTTATTTGTTTGGTTTATTTTTTCCAACTTTATTGAGACTGAGCTTCCTTTTTTTTTTAAAGCTTTTTTTCAGTTGATATATATCTTGTGTCTGTTTCTTAAGCTAGGAACTAAGAAGTCATCAATGACTCCTTGCTTACTTCCCATTTCACTCTGGTCCTATAGATTCTAACTCTTTAGTATATCTCAGAACAGATTCTGATTCTTTATTCTTATCAGCAGTAATTAGACCACCATCAGGTCACATAGATTCTATAATTACCACAAAACTGGTTTCTCTGTTCTACTTAAATTTATTCTTTACACTGCAGCCAGAATAGTATTTCTTTGCTGCAAATCTCAATCTGTCACTACTTAAGACTTCTCAGTCTTGCTGATCTGGGTATATCCTGTACCCAGAATAATGTTTTGTATATATTGTATTTTATTTGTCAAATTATCGAGAGTATTTCTTGTGGTTTCCACATGTAGGAGCAGAATCAATCCTTATCCTTCTCAAAACTGATTAGAGGTCTAGACTGGTAGTGCAATATGTGTGTCAAAAGAGTATTTGAAGAGAGTTATTTTTCACACAAAAAGAATTTCTGGGGAGAACAGGGCAGGCACCCAAGCTGATCTAGAATGGTTTGTGTGAAGGGATGGTGTGAGTGGTTCTAAATGTTATTGTGGATAAGAATGGGCCAGGTTGAGGGTTCCCATGTGCACACTGGTACATGATTTGAACTCTCCTGCTGGTATCAAAGGAGGAAAACTATCCAACATGAATTTTTTACTGTTAAATAAAACTACTAAAAGCTCTCTGTTTGTATTATAGAAAAGTAAAAATTATAAAAAGCATGATAATCACATATTATTTCACATAATTGATGATGACAATCCTTTATCATTTTCTAGATATTTAAATGTACCTTTAGGCTTTAAGATTTAGTCATACTGTGCATATGTAATCTGTTTCTTTATCCTCTTCATTTTATAGAATCTTTCCATACGATAAATATCTGAAATGCCATATGCAATGATTTTTTTTTTTCTTTTTTAAGTACTAGGGTTTGAACCCAGGGGCACTTAACTACTGAGCCACATCCCCAGACCACTTTTATTTTTTATTTTGAGATAGGATCTTGCTAAATTGCTGATGCTGGCTTTGAATTTGCAGTCCTCTTGCCTCCACCTTCTAGGTCACTGGGATTATAGGTGTGCACCACTGGGCCTAGCTGTAATGATTTATTGATATGTTGAATACTAATGCTTCCTAACTTTGTGTTTCATTTCCTTTTCTACTAGTGTCCTTAGTAATTTCTCAGAGTCATATAATTATTTCTTCACTTTCACATTCATGAGAACAAGCCCATTCCCATTCTTTAAGGTTGTTATTATTATTATTATTATTATTATTATTATTATTATTATTATTTAAAGAGAGGGAGAGAGAAAGAGTTAATTTTCCCCTCCAATTTGGTTTTTGTTTTTCCTCCACTTAGTTGTGGGGATCAAACCCGGGTCTTTGCCAAGCGATTACCCTACACTGAGCCACCTCTCCAGCCCCCTTTAAGGTTATTTTTTTAAAATAAAAAAATGATAAAATGAAAAGTGCAGAAAACCACAAAAACCAAATTTAGAGTTTTGTTATTTGAAAATTAGATGCTTTTTTCACGGTGGACATAGTTCTGCTTTTGCTGACTGGGTGTGTTCCAGCATCCCTGCTCTGAGAGAGGGTTTATTGCCTTTGGTTCTTTTTTATGGCCTCAGCTATGTGTTCTGGCTTTGGACACCCAGTACCATCCTGTTTCACACATATTCAAACATTCATTCACAAGTAGTCAAATGTATATAGAGAATTTCTTTTTGTAAAATTACATAAGTTATAATGCTTGTTCCAGGGAAAAATGCCTTTTTTTTTTAATGCTTATGTAAAAAAATAGAAAACTTCCTAATTCCA
Organism: Aplodontia rufa; assembly: GCA_004027875.1. Taxonomy (NCBI): domain Eukaryota; kingdom Metazoa; phylum Chordata; class Mammalia; order Rodentia; family Aplodontiidae; genus Aplodontia; species Aplodontia rufa. The sequence continues at coordinate 27,538 of PVKS010014220.1, read as the reverse complement.
AAATAGTGTTTATTTATATTTTGGTTCCTTCCACTTTTTTGTATAAGTATCATGCTATTTTTTCATAAAATGGATAAATCTGTGCATGTTGTTTTATTGACTGCTTTCATAAAAAAATTTCAGTTAACATCTTATTGCCATTAGTGGAAGGAAGGAATGTTATTCTTTTAAGATTTTTTTTTGAGTTCTTTAGGCTTTAGAACAAGAGACATTGAAAATAAAATGCTACTTGTTTGAAGAGAGTTGCTAGTAAAGTTTCAAATAGAATCCTGTAGGAGCTTCTTATACCTGTTTGAGTAGTCTGGTTTTATCATAGAAAAAGAACAGATTGAATCAAGCCAGGTGGTGGGGTGCAGGAGGTGGATTTTGTAAAAAAGGAAATGGTATAGGAACCTCATTAAAGACCTATTGCATTATTTTTTATAAAAGTGGTCCAGTCTGTAGAAATAATAAAGCAACCTCCTATACCAAATATGAATAAATTGGGGGGTGATTCTTTTCTATTTTCTATTATTCATGTTATTAGGGAACTTGTGAAAAGCATGGACACACGCTTTTCCTGTACTATTTTGGCTAGTTGTTTAAGGCTTCCTGTGTATTAGATCACAGATAATATAGGGATCATGTTTGTCACTGATTCATAGGGTTAGTTTGAAGATTATACAAAGGAATTAATATAAAGTATTTTGGAATAATATCTGGCACATGAGTAGCACTGTGTAAGTTTTTATATAATGAAAATTAAAATCTATTGGGTAGAATCCTAGGAAGAAGGAAGATTAGAAGAGATGGATGTTATCAGTTGTTTAATTTAATAAATAGTTTGTGTCATTCAGTTGTTACTATAACAAAATACCTGAGATAATCAGCTTACAAAGAGAAAAGGCAAATTGACTCACTGTTTTGTGGGTTTCAGTCCATGATTGTTCAGTTTTAGTTTGGCACTTGTAAGAATATAGCACATTATGGTGGGAGTACATGGTAGAGCAAAAGTGCCCACATCATGGCCAGCAAGGGGCCAGGGTCCCACTTTGCTCCAAAGGCATGACTTTATTAACTTAAGATCTCCTACCAGGCCCAGCCTCTTAAAGGTTCCACCACTTCTTGGGAACCAACCATTTAAAACATGGGATTTTGGGGGCCGTTCAAAATCCAAGCTGTAGCTGCACACTGTGGTGCACACCTGTAATCCCAGTGACTTGGAAGGCTGAGGCAGGAGGATTGCAAGTTCAAAGCCAGCCTCAATAACTTAGCAAGACCCTAAGTAAACTTAGCAAGCCTCTCTCTCAAAATAAAAAAATATTAAAAGGGCTGGAGATGTGGCTTAATGGTTAAGCACCCCTGGGTTCGATCCCTGGTACAAAAAAAAAAAAAAGAATCTAAAATCTAAACTGTAGTATCATTGAATTCGAATTTTTAAAAATTTATTATTATTCATTTGTTTGTGTTTTTTTTGTGCATTTTTTTTTCACTACTAGGGATTGAATCTGGGAGCGATCTACCACTGAGCTACATCCCCATCCCTTTTTTATTTTTTTTTGAGATAGTCTTGCCAAGTTGCTGAGGTGATCTTGAACTTGGTGATCCTCCTGCTAAAGCCTTTCAATTTGTTGGGATTATAGGCATGCATGCAACTACTTTAAATAAATTTTAAATCTATTTTATTTTTGCAATGCAAACATTGACAAATTCAGATTATCATATGATGACATTTTAAAAAATAATGGTTATATGTATCCTTTGAGCTAAGTTACAGTGTTTTTTACTGCTTTGTTCACAGGATATTCTTAATAATCTTGAATCATGTGACCTTGAGGATGATGACCTTATGCTTGATGTGGATCTGCCTGAGGATACACCTCATGAAAATGGTAAGTTGGGACAATATTGAGCCTCCATAGGTATATTATACTTGAGGTATGTGACTATAGCTAATTTGATACTTATTGTTTGCAGAAATTTTAACCTCACTGAAAACTTTCACACTGAGGATCAGTATTTAGTGACATAAAATAGGTTCATTTGCAAAATAGTCTAAATGTTTAAAACCTGATTTTGTAGGTCTTAGATTAAATTCTGTGCAATTCAATAATATAATCTACCTATGCCATAAAGTGTGTAGTAGATGTGACTTGTCCTTTTGTGTGTGTGTGTGTGTGTGTGTGTGTGTATGTGTATCCAGTTTCTCCTTACTTTTTAAACTCTTTGATTTTCAGAAGAGAAACAGAAAACATTTGACTTGTGAAACAGTATGGTATATTTGATAAATACTTTAAGAAGATCAATACTGGGAAAGTGGTGACCTTCTAAATGAGTCATTATACCCTTTTTTAAAAATTTTAGAGTGAAAAAGAGTTAATTTTTATTTTTTCATCTGGTTTTTGTTTTTCCACCACTTAGTTTTATATGTGGTACTGGGGTTGAACCAAGTCCCTGTACATTCCAGGCAAGTGGTCTACTGCTGAGCTACTTCCTCCAGCCTTCATTCTGCCCTTTTTGTTCCTAATTCCAGTCTACCTTCATTTCTCTAACCCAGTAATTGCTACGGTGGGGCTCTGGAAGTTCACATGCAGGAGGGCTATTGGGTTCTCGTGCCCCCAATCGTAGAGCATTTGTAGGATTTCTATATTGAAGATTGATGGAGAGCTAGAGATGAGTTCCCACAGTACAGTGGTTGAAATGGAGATCCTCATGGAAAGTAGAATGGTTTCAGAGATCTGAAGATTGCCTGTCAGTCAAAATTTGCCTGGTCTCCCAGGCTTCCTCAGGGCCAGGGGTAAACCAAAAAGGCAAATGGAGTCCATTTTATCCATGTTGTTAGAAAATATGCAAAGATTTTTCAGAGAGGCGTGATATTTGTTCTAGTGCTTCATTGGGATATTAGGAGCCTGCCTCCTGCTTTGCCACCTGCCTTTATTTGTTACTTGGTTGCCCCCCCCCAGAATGGTGTGTTACAGTCAGTTTTAAAAATAAGCCTATGCTTGTTTTTCTCATTCATGGATCTGTGCATTAAATGGAATGACTCAGGTTGTGGGACTGGGTTCAGGACTACTCTCTGTTTCTTCATTCTGAGACCAGAACTACTTGGGGATGTTCTCATGGCAGATGGTAGAAGTACAATAGAATAAGAAGAAACATGCATATTTATGTCTCCTAAAGTCTTGATTTAGAACCAGTACATTGCTATTTTTGACCACATTCAATTGGCCAGATCAATTCCTATGGCCTAGCCTAACAACAGTAGGATTGTTCATTGTAAGAAGCTCTGCAGTAACATAACAGAGAACTTTGGATGTATAATTCTGTTAAAAAGAGTAAGGAGCTGAGGACAATATTCACTTGGGATACTCCTGTAATCAGAGCCAAGTTCCAATACTGATAAACAAAAATCACAGCCAATGCCCAAGAAGAACAAGGAAAACAGCAGACTCCCAGGATTAGAGTAGCCCCAGAAGGTAATAATGAGAACATTTAAGGACATTCACTTGCAGCAGAATGCTGTGTGGAGCTAAAAAATAAGATTTCCCTTTCAACAGCAGAAATCATGCTGCTGTTAAAAATCTGAGTTAGTAGGGCTGGAGCAGTGGCTCGGCAGTTATGGCCTTTGCCCGGCATGCGCAAGTACACGGGTTCAAACCCCAGCACCCACATATACAACTAATTGTCAGAGCAATGAAAGCCATGTGAAAAACTCAATAAAAATTGATTCTCTTTGTCTGTCTCTCTTAAAAAAGAAAAAAATCTGAGTTAGTGATCTGGAAGTTCAAGTTGGAAATATTGTACAACACAGGAGGAAAAACATAAAGCATTGAAAATTATAGGAAAAACAATAATGAGATTTGATGATCCAGGAATTTAATGTGAATTTTAAAGACTGATATTGAGGAATGAGGGATTTACTGCCTTGGAATACATCACATCATCGATAATGCATTTTACTTTGACAGAATTATAGTACCTTCTCTTTGGAAACCTTATACCCTTTCTGAACTAAAATGGAAATACAGATGAAACCAGTCTTAGAGTTTGCCTCATCTTTAGAGCACAATACAAAGTTACCCTCATAGCAGATAGGTGGAGGAAAGGAAACTGAAAATATTTGAGGTCTTTATTGGGGACTTGAGAAGAAGGGAGCTCCTACAACTATATTTACTGTAGTATAGATTACCATGTTTAATTACTCACATTTACTATATTAGAAATTACTGTATTTACTATATTAAAGATTTTTCCTAGGAGAAGATAAGTATTGACTTTTTTGAGAAAGCAGAACATGAATCTAAAATATGCAACCTCTGTAGGCACCAAAGATAAAATAATATTCAGCTTTAATTATATTAAGAAAGTAAATATGTTCTTTATACTTCTCAGGACCCAAATAACCATACCTTCCCACTTGGATCTTTGGTTGGAAAGATGGCGATGTTACAAGGACTTTTAGAAGTTTAAAGAATCTTTTAATATGCATTCAGCTATTGGTTTTAGTCTTTTTTTTTATCTAATGGTTTTTGAGGATATTATGTAAGTTTGGAAAGAGGTTTTGATTGCTCATTCTGAACCTTCATGGATTCAGCACCATGCATTTTGCCAATGTCAGTGGAATTTGTGCCCTAAAGCAGACTAGCACCTTATTGAGATCTTAGATTTGGGTACAGATTTGCTGTGAACTCACTATGAGTAGACAGTCTTAGACATTTTAAAGGAAAAAGGCATAAAGAGTTTTATCCAGCAATTGCATTTGTACGAATGTTTTTCACTTTTAAGGTAGCATATGTGCTAGCATATAGGAGGAAAAAAATGTTGATCAAATGACCATGAAGGGGGAGGCTGTGTAACAGTAATAGGGCTTAAGGTTCATACTGTAGTCCTTGTATCAATAAAACATTTATAAGATTTTCCTTTAATATTTAGAGAAATTTATCATTGAATTTAAGGGTAAAACAGGAAATTGAACACTTGATTATCTCCTCATACATTTTCATTAATCATTATTTATTTTTTTCTCCTTTCTTAACTGATGCAAGACAGTTGTTTTTCCAGTGTCTTGGGAAAACAAAGTGTGTTAAGAGACTCCAATCTTCAGTGTTTGTTTAACTGGGTTGGAGGCATCTTATTGTTTCATGTGAAAGCCATTTTATTTTTAGCCTTTTCCCACCTCCACTCCAAGGCTCTTTCCAAAACCTTCAAACATTGATGATGAAACTATTTACTCTGTTTCTTCTTTTAAGGAAAGTGAGGAAAGATGGATCACATTTTTTCTAAATCTTCTCCTGAAGGTCCTGAAGGCTTTCTGAAGGTATTAGTTTGTCCCTAATGTCTGCAAAGGACTTAAGTTTTTTCCCCTCCCTACAGGACTGAATCAGTCCGGTTGGTGTTTACAGGGCTTGTTGACAGCCTTTTAAAATCCTTTTATAAACCCTCTAGTTTACCTTGCAATAATCATGGATTCTTACATCACCCTTATACGTTGGTTACTTAACTATGATTTTTCATTCTTAATTTTTTGTGTCTAGGATTCCTTCTGGAGTTTGTGAACTTGTTGATATAGAGATGGGAACACTAAATTATCAGTTCCTAAAGCTATTCTGAGTTTCTCTGCACATTTCTCTAAATCTTGTTTGGAGCATACAATGATGGCTTTTAGTTCAGAATAAGACCAAAATCAACCTTGTTTAATTTTCCCTGTTCTGAAGAAAGTACTCCACTTTGTCCATAGAGGAAAACCTTACATTTGGCACATCATTGTATAAATTCTCAGGTTCATGAATTTCCATAGTGTATATCTTCTTAGGTTTACTGTTAATCTTTTTATCCATTGTGTTTAAACTTTGTTAAAAAAGATGTCTTTCTATTCATCTCTTAAACCACACAGAAAGTTACAATACTACTAAACTGTACTTACTTCGTATTAAATGCTATAAGGCCATATTTTTGCTAATCTTTGTTGAGATATATGAGGTCAGTAATATCCTTTTTTTAAATTTTATTAAGAAATTAGTAATATCTTTGACTACTTTCAATCACTGTATTTTCTTCTGGAAATGTATATTTATATTTCAGTACTAATTATGTTCATTCATAACAAGGTTTGTGTTCATTATTTTTTTGTACATGAACTTTTCTGCTTTTAAACCAAATTTCAGTTGAAAGCTTTTAAAATTAGGTTGTAAAGCCTTATGCAAAGTATATTCTTCCCAGACTTTGTGATTTATAATTTCTTCTGCTGTTTTCTTAGCTAATTATTAAACACAGATAGTAATACTATCTGTGCCATCATTTATCTTCCTGGGATGTTAAAGTTATAAAAGAAGTAATCTTGGATACTTTTGGTATCATATTTTGTTTCTTTATCAAATCAGGAAAAAAAGGGTATGAGAATTAGACATAAATATCTCCACATCATATACCTTTCAGTTAACCATATTGGATTTTTTTTTTTTAACTCTCCGCAGGGTAAAATCCTGATATTATGTCTTTCTCTCTTACTTAGAGTAAAAGAACTAAAGTCTGTTCCCTTTTGTTTGGATCTGCAGAATACCTTCCAAAGACCTGTATTTATTCTCTAAAAGAGTTCCTCAGTTCATAGGACTACATCTGGCCTACAGGTGGTTTTGATCAACACTGGCTTAAACATTTTTAAATTGGGATGCCTTTAGTTTCACCTTTCTCTTTCTGTTGTTAACCACAGGCACCACTCTACCTTATGGCATTATATATTCAGAGGAACTTATTTTCTTTCTTGGTCTTATTGTCCTGGTCTTCATTTATTAGGCTCTTGAAATGGGTTTTGCTTTATCTCCATTGTATGATTTTTGTTTGCTTTCCATTTTCTTTTCTATATTATTTCTTTCATGCTGTCAGGAAACCTTAATCTTTTCTAAGAAACCACCACTAATGTTATTTTACATTACTTTCTTAGCCACATTTTAAAGTAGATGAGTATGTAATTGGTAATTATCTCAGATATGACTATGGCAGGGCAGAGTTTGAAATAGTCATTACTTTTAGAGGTTAAACCACTCTGTCTCAATTCAAACAGTAGTCTTCCATAGTTATGGCAAATATTTGTTTCCAGTGTTTGTTTCCATTATGCCCATGACTGGGTTCAGATTTCAGTAAAAACGGCCTGCTTTTAGCAGACACAGAAGTAGTACATGCATTTTTACATGGTAATTTCTGCAATATTTAACTCATCTCCTGGCTTGCTTGCTTGGTTTGTTTGCTCCTTGTTACTCTGCATATACTGTGTTGATACAGTATAAGAATATATCAGCTTATTCTAATGACCAGATTTTTTGTTTGGGGAGTAAGTGGAATGTTTTCTCCCTGAACTAAGGAAAAATGTAAATTTAAAACATTTAAAAGTAGATTTTCGTTGTCCTTTAGCTATATAAAATTAATTATACTAAAGTAACATCTTAATTTTAGATAAAAATACTTACGGAACTTAACTTAATCCATGAATATAATATAAAAGTGAATTTATAAATGGTGTTGCTAAATGTAGTTTTGAATCTTAAGATTTAAAAAGAAATTTTTTTCTTCAATTAATTTTCCGCTGAATTTTTTTCAACATAGTGGTCACCATGCCTTTTATTCTCTGTAATTTTTTTTTTTAAATCATTGCACTTAAAAAAATATATGTTGATTTATCCTGGTAAGATGATAAGAAGTTGTTGGAAATAATTTCAAATGTAAGATTCTTTTCAAAACTGTTTCTTTTAAATTAAACCTATGAAAACATTTAGATAAGTACTTTTTTAAAAAAATGGGGAACTATGTTGATTTCTAAAGCTTTTTAATCACAAGGAATTTTAAACATTCAAGACTTGAACTTTCTCGTATAATAGTTCTTGAGAAATCCTTCCTGTTCTGTTGCTTGGGTTAGTGGTTAGCAGTATTTTTAGTAACAGTCCTAACTCAGTAGCTATGTAAGGACAGAGTGAAGATGGAGTCACAGGGCAGCCTGGGCTTGCTTCCCACAGGGAGGGCTGGGAGTTGAGCAGGAAGGAAGGCCTGTTCAGCAGAGCCTTGTGTGCAACTATGTCTGAGTAGGCAGCCGGCAAAACACAATGTCTCCCTTGTACAAAGTAACTCTCTTAGTGAGTATTCAGATATGTCAGGAAAAAGTGTTTGGGTAAGTGAAGAAGCTTGGGGTGTTTCAAAGAGATTCTTTTCGTGTTTTTGCGGTATTTAAATTTCAGGGAGTGTGCTATTTGTTGTTGCAAAGTACTGGCTTTGTTTTCAGTGGCATTTTAGACTTTTTGAACAAGATCTACCACAGGCAGATTGAAGCGTTTTACTTTCTAAAAATGTAAGCTTAATTTAAGAAAACAGTTTGTGATGAAAAGTTTAATTTGTGCTTCCTGACACCAGAGAAAATTAATTGTGGCATTCATTTTTAGGAATGAGTTCTCTACTGGACTTAAAATGTACTTTTTCCTATGATTTTCCTTCTGAAATCAGAACCAATTTGTGATAGTTATGAACACCAGTTATAACTGATGCTGGTATTTGAAATGTATAAACTTGATTTCTTTTCCTTGTTTTACAACAGTGTAGCAGTTAATTATTCACTAAGTGATTTTGATGTAAAAGTATTCTAATTCACTTTAGTTTGAATAATATAAAGTTTACTTTTTACCAAAAGAACTGTACTTTTTCCTTTGGAAAATCTTCATTTTTTGATTAACTGGCATACATGGCTGGTATTTTTAGCATTTTAACTTTTGAATTTTTCAGCAGCATTTATTTATGAAGGCCTAAGCCGCCAACTTTTATATAGTGTGTACATGTTTATGTTTTTTTTGCTTTTAAATTTGTCTAGTGGAGTGTGACAATATGAACCGCTTTGACCGACCAGACAGAAATGTTCGGCAGTCTCAGGAAGGATTTTGGAAAAGACCACCCCAGAGGTGGAGTGGGCAGGAACATTACCACCTTAGCCATCCTGACCACTATCATCATCATGGAAAAAGTGACTTGAGCAGGTGAGTATTATTATTCTAACATAGATTTCATTTTCCATCCTCTTTAATTTAAAAAACAATTTTCCTCTCCTCATGGCTCCCTGGTTTTTAGATGAAAAATCATTTCTAGTTATGTATGATATTAATTAGAATATTAACTAATTACTATTTTGTGACCCAAATCTTAACTTTATTATAAGTATTATATTTATATCTGCTATTTGCGCTTTTGTGTTATAGTGTGTTTTTTTGATCTCATTAGGGGAGGATTAAATGTTTACTTTGTTAAAATTTATAATTCTTCTAAATAATAATGTGTAAAATTAATGCCAAGTGATTAATTTACATAATAAGCTCAAATTTAAAATTTTCACAAGAACTATTAGAAACAGAAGATACTATACAATGCTAGAAATATTTTCCTTTCTGAATTGTAGAATGATCTTTAATTTGATCAGATCTAATGTTTAATCTGCCTCTGTAGTTGACTGCAGGAGATCAAGGACTTTGCTGGTGTAGATTAATTAGCTTTGCAAATTTCCATAATTTATTTCACACCTCTCAATTTCAGTTTACCATCTATAAAGTATACTTAATAATACCTTTTCTTAGTATTTGAGGATCAAGGATAAAAGTGCCTGGAACACAGTACCTGTTGAAGAGTAGGCACCCATTGGCAGTTATTATTAAATTTTTTCTTTTCACTACTTCAACTCATTCCACAAGGGATTTGAGGTCATTCTGGAATATGTTCATAATACAAATAATAAAATTTGGGTAAAGAAATAATGAAAGGAAAACATAATAATCATGTAAGCTCCCTACAGCAGGAAACAAAATTGCTTCTAAGATTCTTTGTAGCAAAAGCAGAGAACAGACCTTAATCTGCTACAAGATATGTAGTGTACATAAGATAAAGGTTTTGTTTTTCCTGAATTTATTTGCTTTTATGAGATAAAAACCTGACAGAGTTTTCTTACATGATTTCTTTGAAGGAGAATATCTTGGTATATGGCGGAGAAGGGTCCAGACAGCTTCCCAAAGTAGGAAAAATGATAATTTCTGTAGCTCTTTTTCTAGTTATGTTCTTTCATGCAACCCGCAAAAGATTCTAGTTTAGTTGAAACAAGGCAGTTTTTTTAGTGATTTGTGAAACATGTGATTCAACTAAAAATACTTCTATTTTTAGCTAAAAGGGAGACAATTATAAGAAGATCTGGAGGAATGCCTGGAAAATATGTCATTCCAGGCATTATTTTGGCTGTTCTGTTTCTCACATCTAGGATTTTTTTTTAAAGTTTTTGTTTTGTTTTTTTGTTTTTATAAAGAGAGAGGGACAGTGAGAGAGACAGAAAAAGAGAGAAACAACTTTATTTAATTTTTCACATGGCCTTAGTTGGTCCAACACTCAGTTGTGTACGTGGTGCTAGGGTTTGAACCCGGGTCCTCATGCTTGCCAGGCAAGCGCTGAAACCACTGAGCCACTGCTTCAGCCCCAACATGTCTAGGATTTTGATAAGGAATGGACATTAGAGAGTTGATATCAGACAAGAACTTTATGTAAAGGTATTATTTATTGCTAATAATGAAGATTATGATTCCTTAATCTCTGATAGCATGCTTATGAGAAGGTTAATTTAAGGCTAATTTGTATAACTTTAGAAGCCTAACTAAAATATGAATAACTGTTTATTCTTAAAATTTGTTCATCTACTAACAAATAACCTATCCTGAATTCCCAAGCTGGGATGAATTTGGAGATAGTGTGAGGTGAAAGCTGTGGATTGGCAGTGACTTCATGGAACACTGGGTTGAAGATGGTACTTGTCAGTTAAAATAAGATTCATATGCTTATTCCATTCCATACAAGGATGAGTAGTTTTTACTTCTTGCTACCAAGATGCTCAGAGTCTCTAGGAGACGCAGGCATATAGACATTTATAGGGCAGTGATGTTGAGTGCCTCAGTAAGGTGGTATATTAGGAACTCCAGGTTTTTGTTAAAGATAGCACAGAATAAAGTGTATCTATTGAACTGGTTCTAGAAGTATGACTGTAGAGACTGCAGAGTAGCTTCTAAAGTTAAAAGGTAGGCATTCCACATGGAAAACATGGTAGAATATCATGTGATCGAGTGTGGCATTTTCAGAGATCTTAAAGTTTAGCATAACTGGATTGCTTTGTCATTTTGAGAAATAGGATCTAACTTTAAATAACAAACTATCATATTATGCAGCTTAAGATAAAGGATGGCAAATTTTACCTTAAAGTGAGACTTAATCAGATTGTCTGAATGAATGAATTACTTGGAGGAATGAATTACCTGGAGGTAGTCAACTCTCCTTGAGGATGATCAAGCTGAGGTTGAGTATGGTCATCTGTCAGAAAAGTTAGGTTAATTTTTATAAAAGTATATATTCCCTAGATGTTAACTGGTATAGAAATTAGAAGCTCCCTGGACAGATAGTCAGGAGAATGAATAAAGTAAAGTTATAATTTTTTAAATGGTGAACTCCATTGATCTAAGTATAAATGTAGTATCATGATTTTGCAAATGATGGTAAAAGATAATACATAGCCATTTCCCGAAATATACATCACAGATTCCGTCTGTAGACTGTATTTTAATGGACTTATGATTTGTATCCACACCAGTGAGTCTTAGAAGAGAGAAATGCACAGCATTCTTAGGAGTTGTAATCTGATTTAGAACAGAGCCTTCTAACAAGTGGGCTGAGGTACACTGGTTTGTTGTGAATGGTTATAGGTTGACCAGTCTATTGATTTCTCCTTAAGCTTTCTGGGACCGCACTAACTTTTCTGGATCACCTGTGGTCAGTTATAAAGATGGGTGATACAAAAAAGAACCCTTCCTCCCAAATGAATGATTCCCAAGCATACCTTAAAGTTATTATTTTCTCTCTCTGCTTTAACATAAAAGAGTTTGGATGTATTAATCCCAAGGACTTTTTAATATTACATGTACAAAATTCTCTCTTGGCATTTCTATGACATTTTAAGCACTGGTACCCAATTTTCTCTCTCAACTCCCAACATTGTCATAATTATAGGATAATGCTTTATATATATATATATATATATAATTCATAACTCAGAAATATTTGAAAGACTGAGTGTGTAGAACTGCTGATCTGTATTTTCTTTTTTTATCATAAAACTGATCTCACTTTTAACCTGTCTTAATCTTCTCCTCTTTTTTCCCCATGACTCTCCCCTTGCAACAACTTCAGCTCACATCCTAACAAACTCTACACCCTGACCTCTTTGCCTACATTGTCCTAATCGTACCTGAAATCTAGTTCTTTCCTAAATGTCCTTCATCCACAGTAGTGGGTTCTTATTTTCCAGTCACCTAAGTTTTTTTCTCCCTAGAGCTTCATAGTTATACGTAGTAGTTGTGCTCATCCAAACATAATAAATGCGTAGAATTTGCTTTTAGTTTGTGATTCCCACATTTCCCTCCTATCTCCCTCCCCTGTTCTCTTTCCTCTACTCCAGTAGACTTCCTTATGCTCATCTATTTATTTATCTTTGGTTCTTCTTACTTATGCATAAAGGTGACATTCCCTGTGGTACATTTACAGATGCACACACACGATCCTTTAGGAGTCCATTCTGCATTGCTCCCCTTCCCTCTGCCTCTTGATCTCCTTCTGCATTACTGATCTTCCCTTTGTCAATATTTCATGCTATCCTTCTCTCTCCTTTTCCTTTATCTTACTCTGGCTTCTGCATGTGAGAGAAAACATTTGACCTTTCAGTTTCTGAATTTGGCTTATTTCATTCAGCATGATATTCTCCATTTCCATTCATTTACCAGCAAATGCCATATTCCATTTATTTACCAGCAAATGCCATAATTTAATTCTTTTTATGGCTAAAAACTCCATTGTATGCATAGACTACAATTTCTTAATCCATTCATCTGTTGATGAATCCATTCATGGGTTGATTCCATGATTTAGCTATTTTAAATTTGCTGCTGTTAACATCAAAGTGACTGTCATTATGGTATGCTGGATAAATACAAAGCAGTGAGATAGCTGGGTCATGTGGCAATTGCTTCCTAGTCTTTTGAGAAATTTTCATATTGCTTTCCAGAGCGGATGGACTAGTCTGCAGTTCCAACAACAGTGTACAAGTGTACCTTTTCCCCACAACCTCACCAACATCTTTTGTTGTTTCTATTCTTGATCGTTGCCATTCTGACAGGAGTAGGATGAAATCTCAGTGTAGTTTTGATCTGTATTTCCCTGATTATTTGAGATTTTGAACACTTTTTCATATATTTGTTCACTATTCATGTTTCTTCTTTTGAGAAGTTTCTGTTTAGTTCTTTTGCCCACTTATGGGTTATGTGTTTTTTGGTATTAACTTTTTGGATTCTGGATATTAATCTCCTGTCAGAGGAGTAGCTGACCAAGATTTCATACCAGTTCTTTGCTGTTTAGAGATAAGAGTTTTTGTCTTCATTCTTCATGTCTTCAGAAGAGTGTGTGTATGCGTGTGTGTGTGTGTGTGTGTGTGTGTGTGTGTTTAATTTTTAAGAGAGAAGGACAGTGAGAAAAAGAGAAAGAGAGAGAAAGGGACAGAGGGAGGAAGAGAGGGGGAGATGGAAAGAATCAATTTTATTTAGTTTTTCATGTGGCTTTTGTTGCTCTGACACTTCATTGTGTACATGGTACTGGGGTTCAAACTCGCATCCTCGTGCATGCCCAGGAAAGCACTGTAGCTGTTGAGCCCTTTATGGGCTCTTTGGGGCTTTTTCTTTCAGACACAAGGGCATTTGATTGAATTAATTCTTTGCTGGTACCTACAGAAATCATGGCTTTTGGGCTTACTTTCTTCCATTATTATAAGCTTTGCAACAATTCTGAGTAGCTATAGTTTAATATGAGCAATTCATTTTACCCTTTGCTTCCTTCATTCCTCGGAGTTCTTTATATACAAGATATGTCAGCAGAGAATAGATGGGTTTATTTTTTCTTTTAAAATATAGATACTCTATTTTTTCTCTTATATAATTGTTATGGCTAGACCCTCTGGTACAATGTTGAATAGAAGTGTTAAGAGCTAACAGTTATATCTTATTTCTGATATTGACAGGAAAGCATTCAGTCTCTCACTGTTAAGTAAGATATTAGCTGTAGGTTTTTCATAGCTTGTCTTTATCAGTTGGAGAAGTTATCTTCAGTTCATAATTTATTTTGGGCTTCTGTCATCGAAGTGTATTGAATTGTGTACTTTTTCTGCCTATTGAGATAATCAGCCTCCTTTTCATTCTATTAAATGTGGCATGTAACATTGATTTTTATTTAGATGTTGAACCAACCTTTTTATTTCTTGGATGTATGTCAGTTGCTCATGGTGTATATTTCTTTAATATGTTGTCTGATTCAAGAATTTTCTAGTATTTGTTGAAGATTTTTGTGTATATATTCTTAAGAAATACTGGTCTATAGATTTCTAAAAATATCTTTGACTGGTTTTGGTATCAGGAATACATAGATTGGGGAAATGTTCCTTCCACATCTATGTTTGAAAAGAATTTGTGAAGGGTTTTTATTCAATTCTTGTTTGGGCCTGAGCTTTTCTTTGTTACAATTTTTTTATTATGAATTTAATCTCTATGGATGTTTTATAGATGTATGTTAGGTCTTGCTGGTGTACATTATTTCACTACTCTTTCTATTTCCTTGTTACTATTTCCCTGTTGCTCTGTTTGTTATTGAAAGTCAGACATTGGAAGTACTGCAGTCTCCAATATCGCTATGCCTGGTAATAGATTCTCTCAGTTCTTGTTTATGTGGGAGTATGTTAATTTCTCCTTTATTCAAAGATAGTTTTGTCAGATATAGAAAGCTTGGTTGATAGTTTCCCTTGTAATATTCTGATTCCCATTCTTTCTAATAATCTAATCTTTCTAATTCTTTCAATTAATCTTATTGAACATTTCTTCCACATAAATGATTTGCTTTTTTTTTCTTGTGGCATTGAGAAGTCTCTTTTTTTTTCTTTTGATAAGTAAATAATAATATGTTTAGGGTTGTCTCTCTTTTAGCCTGGAGTTTGTTGAGCTTATTGAATATATAGATTAATATTTTTCAGTTAATTTGGGAAGTTTTTGGTCAGTTTTTCAAGGTCTTTTTGCCCTTCCTTTTCTCCCTGTGTACCATTATCTGAGGGAATAAATGAACATCATGTTTTTCTTGTCACAATTTTAAAAAGATATATATAAATAATATACAAATTACTCAAATCAGATTTCCGCTTCTCCAGGATTTATTGTCGCTTTGATTTCTTGTTGCTGCTTTACATTTCCATGAGCAGTGAATGACAGTTCCTATTGCTCTACCTCCTCACCAGCATTTATGCTTTGGATATTCACCATTAGGTATGTAGTGGTATCTCGTTGTTTTAATTTGCAAATCTCTGATGGTATATAGTGTTGAACATTTTTTCACATATTTATTTGCCGTTTGTTCCCCCCGCCCCTTTGGAGAGATGTCTGTTAAGATCTTAGCCCATTTTAAAAATTTTCCCCCCTCTTATTGTTGCGTTCTAACAGTTCTTTGTATTTTGGGTACTAACCCTTTATCAGAAACATGTTCAGCAAGTGTTTTCTCTCAGTCTGTGTTTTTTCTTACTGTTGTTGCTTGTGTGTGTGTGTGTATGTGTGTGTGTGGTACTGGGGATTGAACTTCACCACTTTACCACTGAGCTACACCTTTATTCCTTTTCTTTTAATTTACATTTAAGTTTTTAATTTTGAGACAGGGTCTTTCATTAAGTTGCACCATTTGGCCTTGAACTTCAGGTCCTCCAGCCTTACCCTTCTGAGTTGCTGGGAATGTAGGCATGTGCCATCAAGTCCAATTTCTTATTCTTTTCATGGTATTTTTCACAGTTTTTTTTTTAAATGAAGTTCAACATCTATTGTTCTTCTTGGATTGTAGTTTTTGTGTTCTATCTAAAAACTCATTGCCAAACCCAAAGTCACCTAGATTTTCTCCATTTTTACCTCATAGATATAGTTGTGCATTTTATATTTGGGTTAATTTCTGTGGAAGGTTTAAGGTCATTTCTTTTGAGTGTAGGTGTCTGGCTGTTCCAGTCCCGTGTTTTGAAAAGACTATCCTTTCTCTGTTGAATTGCCTTTGCTTCTATTTTAAGGATCAGTTGACTATATTCATATGGGTCTATTTGTAAGCTCTCTATTATACTCTGCATCATTTACTCTGTTCTTTTACTAATTACACATTGTCTTGATTACTGTAGCTTCATATAGTAAGTCTCAAAGTTAGGTAGTACCAGTCCTTTGACTTTCAGTGTTGTTTTGTTATACCTACAAAATAACTTCCTAGAACTTTGATTGGGATCATGTTGAATGTAGCATAACAAATGTAACTATTAACATAAGAATACATATATTTAACTTTTTTTTTTGGATGGGGGTTCCAAATCTTGTGTTCAAACCAGAGTCCATAATCTTGGAGATTCTTAGAGTTGGCATCTTTTCCCTATTTATGTATTTAACTTTTATACAGAGTTTTTATTGATGGTGAGGAAAGAAATAGTAAAAATTTTGTAAAGGGAAAATTATGATTCAGATTAGGTAAAAAATGAAGAAAAGTTTCTCCCTCTTTTCCCCAAAAAACACATGCACACAGACATTTGCATTTGGTAGTCTAACCTGTGAATCACAAACATAAGATTAGCACAAAAATCACATAATTTAGTAATCAAGAAGCTCTGTTGGAAATGGGGAAGAATAAGGAATCAATTTGGGGAGATTCTTTAATACTATAATGATTAACAGTGTGGTTGTTAGGCTTGTGGATTGAATATTAAGTGTGGCTACTATATGTGGATTCATTTTAAATGAGTTCTTGTCAGTTGACTATGTGAATTCATTTCTGATCTCTCCATTGTGTTTTGTTTAACTTTTTGTCTGTTCTTTATATATTACCACACTGTCTTGATTACTGTATCTTTATATAGTTAGGGTATCCTATTTTTTGTCCTACTGATTTTATTCCCTCTATTTACAGAATAATATGAATATTGGTGATAGTGGACATTTCTGTCGCATGTTTCTGTAATTGCTGAATTCATTTCAGGTTTACTGATATCTCTGTTAGTTCAGTTCTTCATGTCTGCCATCCTGCCTGGACTGTGACTGCCCACATAGCATTCTCCTTCACTAACATGCTGTGAAGTGTACTCGCTTCACTACAGCTTAATGTCCTTCCATTACTTTTGCCACCTGATTTTTCTGCTAGAAATCCATGATTGTTAAAATTTTGTTCAGAAGTACAAATTTATACCTGTCAACTTAATAGGAGATGTTATGATGAGGAGTTGAGTTTTTTTCTCATTTGTATGTTTATTTTTTTTTCATCCTATTTATGCTTTTGACCCTGAATTTGTGTCTTTATCTTTGAAAAGTAATTTTGATGCCCATTCTGTTTCTAAGATTCATTTTATTGTATGTGAACTAATCTAAAAGTTCAAGATCTTCATTGTCTTTCTGCCCTGTGTGTACCCATTTTAATAGTCTGCTTTCATTTTCTGAAAATGATCTGTTACATATTTGCTTTCTCTTCCATCTTTGTTTCAATCTGCCTCCTAGCCTTCTCAATTTTATTCATTTTTTCCCTTCCTACTTCAATTTTTCTCCAGTGACATTTTGTTATTTTTAACTTACCGTCGGTTTAGCGACAAAAACATAGATATTAGGCAAGTGCATCAGTATTTTAACAGTTGGTAAATACAGGCAAAAGCTTTATGGTGGTTCTTTGTAGTATTCCTTTGACATTATTGTTTGAAAAAAATTTAAAGATGGAAATTAATACTAACCATACAATATTTTTAAATTTAATATTTAGTGTATATCAAACACTGTTTCAAGCACTTTAATTCATATTACCTCATTTAATCCTTGTTTCTCCTAATGTAAGCCTGTATTCCATACCTGATTCTTATGCTATAGTCTATAGACCAGTCTTCTTTAGTGTCATTTCTCTGCGATCTTTCTTTCATCCATTTGGCAAAATAAAAAAATAAGTATTACTTTGATTATTAAGTTGTGCTTTTATCATGTCACAGCAAGAGTATTTTAGAAGATCGGATGAAAGCTTTATAAAAACAGTGATTAAAATTATGCTTGTTATTCACTGCATAAATAATAACAGCAAAAAACAAAACAGATACAAATGATAAGAATAAAGAATAAGCAGTCTGTTTCTTCATGGAGTTTGTAATTTGGCATTTGTGGCTGACAAATACTATGCATACTATACGGGGACACCAGTGGAGGTACCAAGACCTGCTCTGGAATTAAGGAATTTTCCCTGAAGAAGTGCCGAAAGAAGTCCCTGAAAAAGTTCTCCAGATTGAGTGTTCAGTAGAGGACAGCATGGGTAGACTGGCAGGACCTTTGAGAAGGAGAAGATGATGTAGGTTCAGAGATGAGGGAGATTTTAACATGCTTTGGGAATCTCAACGCATTAGTGATGGATTAAGAATTTATTCTCAGGAAGACAGGTGTTAAGGGAAGAAGCCAAAAGTTGGATTCAAGCTTCTGTAGTGTAATAAGCCATTTTTCAGAATCCCCTTATCCCTGAAAAGCATGTCTTGCTCTTTGTCTCATGATTTTCCCTGTTCTGCCAAAAGCTTTAACCTTTCATTTCATTCAAATTCAAACCTTACAATTTATAGTTCATCCCAATTTCATTGCTACCTCAGAAAATTTGCCAAAGTATATTAACTTTTTTCCTCTGAAAATACAGCTCTTTTTATCTCTTCTCTTAATTTGTCAGGTGAGTCCATGCTTTTGTCTATCACTCTGGTTATCTTTTTACTACTATTAATGTTTTTCAATCCCATGTATAGATTATATATCTGTTCAGCAGTGGTTGGGTAAATTCATACTAATTAATTGATCAGTATTTGAAATTTAATAATTCAGAAATCTTTGAACCACTAAAAGAAAGTAGAATTATATGGGACCAAAGTAAGATTTTACTTACATATCAACTACTTAAAAATGAAAAATATCATTTTCTTGGGTTAAAAGAAAATCAGGCTTGAAATATTCACAAGAAATAGTTTCAGAGATAATCTTATAGAAATCAGCCTCATTTTGATTATTTGAGAGTTCAGAGATTTGGGAATATTTGTTGAAAGAAAATTTAGTAAAAACCACATTTCTACATTTTCAGTGGTTGAAATCTAATTCGTTGTGACTTATAAATTTAATGCATTTGAACTGAACTTTATCCTAATGAAATGAAAATAGCCATCATATCAGAGAGAATGCTTTGTGTTAATTTAAATATTGAGACTTCACATATATTAAGTTCTTGTCATAATTTAAGAACCAACTATATATGTAATATGGATGCAGAAATTTTTAAATTGCTATAGCTATGACTTCTGTTTAAAATGTTGTATTTTGTACTCCCATGAAACACATTATTCCTAATTTTCTTTCTCTTATTTGGCATGAATATTATGGTATGAAACTGAAGGAAAATGTACGTTTTTTAAGAGTAGATTTATTTTTTTACTGCAGTTTAAGATTCAGAAACTATATGATTTACATAAGACTTATAAAACTTTGTTTAATCTTAATGAGAAAAGATGATTTATCAGCAATGTAAAAACAAAAGAACAAAGAAATAATATTTCATCTGTCTTAACTGTTTCCTGGAACTTTCATGGAAAGTTCAAAGTGTGTGTCCAAACTGGTAATTAGTATGGGTAAGATAGTTACAGGGTTAAAAAAGATGTGCAGTTTAAAATGCCAAGCGCAGTCAAAAACTAATGAACAGACAGACCTTCAAGGCAGAAAAGGAAGAATAGGTTTGATTTTTTTCAGCTAAGGCCTTTTCTCAGATGATTTTTTTTTATTTCAGTTCTTAAGAAAGAACACACAAAAAAGACAAGGTGTAGAAGATAATTATTTTAATAAGAGCTAGAGATGATTGCACCTTTTAGTGGAAACACACTGACTGACTGTGATGAGTATAAGTCAAAGACTTTGTAATAATGATAAATGGTTTGTAAAGATCATTGCAGTAATTTTGTACCTTTCTTTCTGAACTTGTATGTCTTTTCCCCCTGCCTTCTTCCTCTGCCCTTCCAGAGGCTCTCCTTATAGAGAATCTCCTTTGGGTCATTTTGAAAGCTATGGAGGGACCCCCTTTTTCCAGGCTCAGAAGGTGTTTGCAGATGTGTCTGAAAATACAGTGATACTGGATGAGATGACCCTCCGGCACATGGTCCAGGATTGCACAGCTGTAAAAACTCAGTTACTCAAACTCAAACGTCTGCTGCATCAGGTAAGTATATATTGAACATTTCCAGCTCTTAATATTTTGAATCGAAGCATAGATTGACTTCCTTATTTTAAAAATAAAGTTACTTGGGTTTCTAATGTCTCTTTAGATTTCTATGGACTGTACATAGAACACAGTAAAAATTTGTATCAGAGAAGAAAGCGTGAGAATTTTGTGTAATGGTCTTAATTCATTGTCTTAGCTTTCATGACCTGTGCAGTATTGGTAAACCAATCTCTCTGTTTCTGCTTCTTCATTTTTATAATACTTACATTGTACAGTTGTTGAGAAAATTAGAAATTGTACTTGTAAATAGAGCAATCTAATACTGTAGACATAGTAGGCATTGACCATTCAGTGGCTGCTACTATAATTTCAGCTAAGTAGGAAATAAGAAGAAGCCGTTTTTACTTAGTTACATAATTTTTGTTGGAGATCTTCAAGCTTATCTTTCCTCAGTTCTCTCATTTCTTTTGAGAAAATCTAGATGCATAGCAGTGATGTGACTTGCCCAAAAGCCAATGGTAGAATTGGGCTTCTAATTTAAGAATATTTTGTTTAAGTGTTCAGCATTTATAGTCAAGGCTAGAGGTGAACCAAGAAACCAAGAACTAAAGTATTAATTTTAAATCAAGGGTACTTTTTGTATGGTTTTAAATCAATTTGTATTTTATATACTAGCTAAATTTAACTTAAAACTGTGACGCAGAAAGAACACACGGCATTTTCTCTACTTTTCAATTTCCTTTTTTGGGTCACTTTCTCCAGTTTTAACTTCATATGAGCAGGGACCAAGACTTAGAATTCCCAGTGGCCATCAAAACCAGACTCATGGTATCTGTCCAGCTGAAGTGAAAAATGACTTCTATACCAATAATGATGGTGATGAATGTAAGCATTCTGTTAGAATTGTGTAAATTGTTCCTTATTACTCAGTTAGGATTTCTTCCAGACTATTCCTCTCCATTCTTATGGATATTTGACTTAACCTTCTTAACCTTTTAGAAAGGATTTTTTTTTTTTCTCTTCTTGGGCTGGGAACAAGAGAGTAGAAGATTATTTTTGGTCTGGGGTTTTGGACTTTTCCCAAGGCAGAAAGGGAGTCCATGATATTTGATTGACATATTCAGATACAGAATTTACAAAGTAGTTTAACTATAATCAGGGAATAGGGTTGAATTATTAAAATTTTTTTCTTCCATTTAGTGACTGCTTTTTCACTTTCTGGTATTCTTTGATGAACAAAGGTTCTACATTCTGGTATAGTTCAATTAATCAAACTTTTTCTTTGTCATTTGTACTTTTAGTAATTAGTTTTAGAAGTCCTTCCTTGCTCTGTAGTCATAAAAATATTCTGTTCTTTTTAAAAAACTAAAAAGTTTTGACTTTCACAATTAAATATCAAATACCTTGGAATTGATTTGGTGTATGAAAGATATGAATTAGAGATACAGTTCATCAGAATAATCAGTGGATTCAGGACTAAAAATATTAAGTCTGTTCTTCCTTGTTTGATAAGCTCTTTAAAATACTAAATGTGCATTGTATGTAACACTCTTCCAGTTTCAGATTCTACAATCTGTTATTCTTATATCATTGCAGTTCCTTGTCTTACCTTTCTTCAAAAATACCTTAACTACCTAAGTCTTTTATTTTTTCCATAATTTTGTTTTGTTCTATAGAAGACACTTGGGATTTTGATGGAAGTAATATTGAACTGACAGATCAATTTCAGAGGGACGTCTTACAGTATTTAGACTTTGTACCTGAGAATGTGATATTGGTTCATTGTCTTATATTAAATTTTATTTTCATTAAGGTTTTATACTTTTTGCATAAAAAGTTTGTACACTATTACCATATTTACTTCTAGTACCTAAAATGTTTTGTTGCTATTCTACATGATATTATTGTCTAATGTATTGTTGTTGGTTTACAGAGATGAAATAAACGAGTTCATATCCAGCAATCTTAATACAATTATTAATTCTAGCAATTATTTCATAATTTTGGTCAATTTTTTATATGGATAAGCATATCATTTAATAACGAGTTATGTTTTCCTTTCCAATGTTTGTATTGTTTACCTCATTTTACACATTGGTTAGAAACTCACAGCGTTAAATTGTTCCTGTTTTGCTCTTAAGTTTAACAAAAATGCTTTCAGTGTTTTGACTGGTATGTGTGATATCTCCTGCCTGTCATTTTTGTTGATATCCTTAATGAGATGAAGAAAATTTGTTTTATTTTTTAATTTAAAAATTTTAAGGCATTCTTTAAAAAAACATTTTCAGTACTTTTTTCAAGTTTCAGTAACCTTTTTCTTAAGCTCATAAGAGTAAATTCCCTGCATCTCCCCCAAATACTTATGTGTATTTCCTACAAATAAGTATATTTTCTAATATAACCCAAATACAGTCAACAGAATCCAGAAATCCGCATTTATACATTACTACTATATAATCGTCAGAGAATATTGAGGTTTTGCCATTTGTCTTGCTAATATCTATGTAGCAAAAAGATCTATTTCAGTTATGTGTGTGTGTGTGTGTGTGTGTGTGTGTATCTTTGATTGTAGTCTTAATGCAGGATTTCTACTTTTCCATATTTATAATTCTCTCATAATGAGCCAGGTTGGTGGTGCATACCTATAATCCTAGCAGTTCAGGAGGCTGAGACAGGAGAATTGCAAGTTCAAAGCCAGCCCTATCAATTTAGCAAGCCCTAAGAAACTTAGTGAGACCCTGTCTCAAAATAAAAAGTGAATTAAGGCTGGCAATGAGGCTCGGTGGTTGAGTGCTCCTGGGTTCAATTCCTAGGACAAAAACAAACAAACCAAAAATGCCAAAAACCTCTCAATGAAAAAACTGATTTTTCCTTTATTTACTCATTTGACCAGTCCTACTGATATAACCAGTTTCCTACCACCACAGCTACCCCGCCGCCAACTCCTTCAAGATTGTCCATGTCACACAACTTGAGCTTTACTAGCTTGTGCTGGGCCATGCATATTTAGGGTGTTTTCCTTAACTCTCCAAGATTCTGAATCCCCATGCATGACTGCATATCCTGTGTACACTTTCCTTATAGTACTCAGACTGTGATTTGTTGTCAACTCCTTGGGTTCTGACACCCCATCTTAGTGCCCCTCTCCATAAGAATCCCTACTTAACTATTTGGGCTCTGATGCCAAATTCTAGTTGATATCCACACCTTACCCCACTTGACACTGATACTTGGCACTTTTACCTTTCTTCTTTTTCCTCTTTGAGCTCTGTCATTCCTGCCAGATCATTTCATGTGTGAAAAACCACTTTACTATGCTTGGAGTCTGACAGCCAGTTTCAAGCTACTCATATGCATACACCTTTTTTTTTTCCACTTAGGCTTGATTCTGTTATCAGACTATTCCCAGGCCCTTTTCTGACATGATGGTAAGCTACCCTCCTGTATAAACGTGCTTCTCAACCTCTCAACCTGCATAGGCTCTGAAAGTCTCTGCTCAGCTGTTTTTTTTTTTTTTTTTAATTGGTGCAGTAGGGGTGCTGTCTTGCTGTATCTCACCTAGTAGCTTGTTTAGGAAAGGAAGGTGAAGAGGAAAATGAAAAATATTTTTCTCATTGACTTTATCAAGATAGATTTTGCATTCAAATGAAATGTACTCATTTTAGGTGGGTACATAGTTTTGAGGGTTTTTTTTGTCTATATGCAGTTGTGTAATTACCACCACAATCAAGATATAGAACTTTTCTGTACCTATTAATGTTTCCTTATTTCTCTTTGTAGTCAGTGCTTTCTCAGACATGGCCCTGGAAACCACTACTGTACTCTCTGTTAATAATTTTCTCTTTCCTACAGTTTCACCCAAATGGGATCATCTGATATGTACTCTTTGTTTCTGGATTCTTCACCTCACCTTGATGGTTTTGTTATTCATCTGTTATTCATTGGTTTATTCCTTTTTATTTTTGGATACCATTCCATGTTACATATATATACTACAATTTTAGTTTTATTCATTTACCTGCTGATTGAAATTTGAGTTGTTTTCCATGGTGGAACAATTTAGATGATGCTGAATCTCTGGGTGTTAATTATGAAAGTTAATAGGCATGAATAATTTTAAAAAATCAGAATAGAGCAAAGATTTGGGTTCACATCAATTTTTCCATTTCTTTGATGTATGATCTTAGACAAGTACTTAAACCCTCTGTGCCTCATTTCCTCATAATAAATAATTAAAATTTTAATGAGAACCTATCCTAGGACTGTTGTGAAGATTACCTGAGGTTATACAGCTAAAATGCTAAGCATAGTGCCTAACACATATAAAGCAATTAATACATGTTAACTTTTATATTAACAGTAGTAATAAAATAGCAAAAGCAGTAATGTGAAAGTTAAAAATTTGGAAGGGTCTTAAAACAATACACATTTATTATCTCACCATTTCTGTGGGTCAAAAATTTTAGCACCACTTAGCTGGGTTCCTTTCATATCACACAAACCCTGCAGTGACATCATGGACCAGGGCTAGGACTTATCTAAAAATTCTACTGGAGGATTTGCTTCTGAGTTCATATGGTTGTGGTCAGGATTCAGGTAATGGAGGCTGCTGAGCAGAAGGCTTCATGTTTCTTTGTCTCTTAAATAAGGGTCACTTTCAGTTACTTGCTTGCCAAGTGGACCACTCCATATTGCAGCCTACATGTAGAAGCTTAATTTATCAGATCAAGTAGGTGAGAACTTCTGGTAGCAGGCCAGAAGTTATAATCTCTTGAAATCTCATGATTAAAATGTTACCCTTATCTGGTAGTTAGGACCAGACCACACTCAAGGTAAGAGGATTTTAGAAAGGTATGGCCACTGGGAGCTGAAAGTCACTGTGACCATCGTAGAAAGCTCTTCCACTGTAGGATCATTTCTTGAATACCTTTTTCCCCCTTCATTTCATACATTTTAATGCTTCTATGTATACAATTTCATTTACTTTTCATTTTTATAAATTGAGAAAACAGGCTGTTCTGTTAAATACTATCTTTTCATATCAATCAAGTCTGCCATTATCCACATGCTAAAGATTCTAATGTGCTGTTAGGACTGAGGAGACTTCCATTGTGTTACACATTCTCTTGATGTTAGGCTATGGAAACTTAACAGAACATGGATGGTGGTGTTCAACATCATCACTCAGTCCTCTTTCAGTTCAATGATGAATATAAGCCACTGCTAATCCATGATTAAGAGAGAAATTATTTTGTTTATTTGCTTTATTTAATGTTTGTTTAAAGTTTGGAATATATTTTTTTTAGAAACCATGCAATAAATGGTGCTCAAGGTTCTATCAAAAAAAAAAAAAGTCTGCCATTATCATTTCCAATCATTATATAATATTCCATTCTAGGGATATACCATCATTAAACAAATTTCCTTTAAAGGAACATTTACATTTTCTGTTATATGCACCTGCCATTTTATTCCTTTTTTTTTTTTAAGAGAGAGGGACAGTGAGAGAGACAGAGAAAGAGATAAACAACTTTATTTAGTTTTTCACATGGCCTTAGTTGCTCCAACACTCAGTTGTGTACGTGGTGCTGGGATTTGAACCCTGGTCCTCGTGCTTGCCAGGCAAGCGCTGAAACTGCTGAGCCACCGCTGCAGCCCATTTTATACCTTTTAACAGGAAATGGTAGAATTATTTTCAGTTATTCTGGCCTAAAGCTTGGGAGTTATTTTTTTTTATTTCTTAATATTTTGATTTTAACTAAATTTATTTTAAACTGATATGTAAAAAGCACAAAAATGTATTTAGAGATACCATGTGATGTATTTAGAGATACCATGTGATATACATTTTGTAATGTTTAAATCAGGTTAAACATAACTATCTCCTCAAACATTTGTCATTTCTTTATAGTGAAAATCTTTAAAATCCTTTTTTCTCACTTTTTAAAAATATACAGAACATTATTGTTATCTGTAGTCACCCTGTTGTGCAGTACCACATCAGAACTTTTTATTGCTATCTGACCATAATTTAATTCCCATTGATCAACCTTTTCTCACTCTTTCCCTTTACTCCCCACCCCCCTCTGCCTCTGGAAGCCACCATTCTACTTTGTGTTTCTATAAGGTAAACTTGTTTAGATTCTACATATGAGTTAACTATGTAGTACTTGTCTTTCTAAGTCTCGCTTATTTCACCTAACAAAGTGGTCTCCAGATTTGTCTTTGATCTTGCGAATGACAAGATTTCTGTTTCCATTACATTTCATTCCTTTTTTTCCCTTTCTGTTTCTACCACTTATCTTTCATATAGAGTCTTGCTATGTTGCCCAGACTGTTGTAGGCTCAAGTGATCTTCCTACTTCAACCACCAGAGTAACTGGACTATAGACATGTCCCACCGTTCCAGTTAAAATTTCATTTTTATGGCTAAATAATATTGCATTGTGTACATGTACCACATTTTCTTTATCTTTTTATCAGTTGGTGAACATTCCTATTGTTTTCATTTCTTGACTGTTGTAGTATCACAGTGGACATGGGAATACAGATGTTTCTTCAATATACTGATTTCATTTGCCTTGGATATATACCAGTAGCAGGATTGCTAGATCATATGATAGTTCTATTTTTAATATTTCAAGGAACCCCCATTCAGTCTTCCATATGGCATTACTAATTTACATTCTCACTAACAGTGTATAAGGGTTCTCTTTTTTCCACATCCTTGTCAACACTTTTATCTTGTCTTTTGATCATAACCATTCTTACTGGAATGAGGT
This sequence comes from Aplodontia rufa, assembly GCA_004027875.1. NCBI lineage: Eukaryota > Metazoa > Chordata > Mammalia > Rodentia > Aplodontiidae > Aplodontia > Aplodontia rufa. The sequence continues at coordinate 419 of PVKS010014220.1, read as the reverse complement.
GATACCTCGTGTGGTTTTGATTCATATTTCTTTAATGATTAGTGATGTTAAGCATTTTTTCATATACCTGTTGGCCACTTACGTCTTCTTTGGAGAAATGTCTGTTAAGGTCTATTGCCCATTTTTAAATCGGTTGTTTTCTGACTCTGACTTAATATCCATTGATCAGCTTCTTCCCAGCCCTCTGCACACCAACCTCCTCACCCAATGGTAACCACCAATTCTTTAGGACAGGATGTAAGCTGGGTGCAATCCTGTAATCCCAGTAGCTCAGGAGGTTGAGGCAGGATTGCCTATTTCAAAGCCAGCTTTTTTTTTTTAATTTTTTTATTTTTGAGCAACCTTACAAGATTTTAACAAAACAATATAAAATGTGTATAAGATGTGTATATATTCTGGACATTGCAACTGTCCCCAGG
>PVKS010014219.1:31279-48946 GCA_004027875.1 Aplodontia rufa | reverse complement strand
AAAAAAAAAAAAAAAAAGCAGCCATAGATGATGCATAAACAAGACAAACCAGGTAATATGACTGTGGCACAAGAAGACTTCTTTAATGCAAACGAGATTTGACTTTCCCATGATTTTCTCATGCCTCAAATTATTAGACTTTGATTTTCTCCCCCAACCATTTAGAAGTACAAAAACTGCTCTTAGCTATAGAAAAACAGGTATAAGGTTATATCTGACCTACAGACAGTAATGTGTCTATCCCTGTTCTAGAGGAAAGAGAATCATCTCGGTGTGATACACCTGTAAGTATTGTCTGTGTCCTGAGTCAAAGGCCACAGAAACTAATTTAACATCTTTGACCTCTATTTTCTCACATGAAAATGGGAAAATTTTTTTGACCTTATGTGGTTGTTATATAAGCATTGAATAAGAAAAAGCAATATCACAAAAGCATTTTTCTAAGAAATTAAAGAGGCTGGTGGATGGGAGGTACACTGAAGGAACGTGGTTATGGAAGGAAGGAAAAGACAAGTAGCAGTTGTTTCTTGCCTAAAATGTAATAGTCACTTAATAAATGATAGCTGTTGGTTATTATTATTACTATTACTATAATCATTGCTGTCACTCAAAAAATAGCTAACATATATAGAGAGAAAAACAAACACAACATGAAAATGGGCTAGAAAAGAAAAATAAGGACTAGTGAGAGAGAGAAGTCGTCATAAGAGTAAATATTTCCAAAATCCTCCCTTGGCTCTGACCTTTCTCCCACATCTGAGAAATGACTTTTCCAACTTGTTCATGAATCCATTCACTACAGTGTCCCATTGACATCTCTAAGCATGGCCCAAGTGAATTTATCTCCCTCTAGTCTTAATTCTGCTGTTCTTGCCACTTTTTGTATCTATTAATAATACCTCCAAGCTCCAGACATCTAGGTCACATTTGATTCAATCTCTTTTTTTTCCCTCCTAGTCTTGCTGAGTTTCCTTTGAAAATTTTCTAAGGTCCATATTCTTCTACCCCCTCTCCTGAACTCTCTGGATGCCACACTGTTCATGCCAACCCAGTTCTCAACATCCTAACTCCCACCTCTGATACATCTTATCTGCAGTTTATCTACAAAGGGTTGCCCCAGTCAAGGCCGAAGCTCCCATCACTGCGTTCCCATCATACAGAGTTAATCCTGCTTGACTAGAGGATCTGGTCCTCTGGGAGCTTCCCTTGTCATCCAGCTGATCTGTTTTTCTCCAAAATTCCCGGTTATTCCACCTATGCCTCAGTCGCCTGGTATTTGCTTTTCCCTCTACCCAAAATGTCCTTCCCTTCTTTGCATAGCTAAATCCTAGGAATTCAACCAGGCCTTATGGAAGAAAGTCTTCAGCTCAAAGTGAGAGTGAGCTCTACTGCCTGTGACTTTCCATAGTGCTTATCTATATTTCTTTCTTGTTAGGCACCATTTGCTATCTTTGTGTCATATATCTATAGTTTATCACTTGTACTAGACAGGTTTTCAAAGGCAATTTTGCCCCAAGGGGACATTCAGCAATATCTGGAGATGTTTGTGGTTGTAACAACTTGGGACCAGGATGCGACTGGCATCTGGTAGGTTGAGTCTGGGGATACTGCTAAACATTCTGCAACAACACCCTACAACAAAATATGTCAACAGCGGAAGGATGAGAAACCCTGGACTCTATGTTCTCTAAGAAAAGGATTCACAACTGATTCCATTGTTTGCTGTAATTCCTAAATTGGTCCTATATGCAGTCATTGCTAAATACATATTGGCTGGATTAATGAAACAATAAGAATTCTGGAAGAAAATGCACAATCTGGAGGGATGCTATGCAATATTGTTTTACAATAGTAAGTGGGCACGTGTGAACAGGATACCTACTTCATTGTCTATGAGGATCCAGGGCTTCTCAATATCTACGCAATATCGCTGCCCTTGATGCAGATAACAACACTGACTACTACAGAGGGTCTCCTGAGCATTGTGAAGGGGACAATTCAGGTTTTGCAAATGGATTCCAACATAAACTACTGCTCCATGTTCTAGCATTTCAGCACTCTAGGCAAATCCCCAGATTTTGAATGAGTTGGAGGATTTTGGATCAAACAAATTCATTGCACCCTGCAAAATAAGTCTCACTCTTTCTTTCTTTAAAGAGAGAAGGAACTGGGTGTGTGTGTGAGAGAGAGAATCAATTTTTATTGAGTTTCACATAGCATTCATTGCTCTGACACTTGGTTGCTGTGATACTTAGCTGTGTACGCGGGTGCGGGTGTTTGAACGAGTGTGCTTGGGCATCCTGGGCAAGTGCCTTCACCACTGAGCCAGCGCTCCAGCCCCAGGTCTCACTCTATCAAACAGTGCCTACAGCCAAGCAGTCCCTGAATGACACATTTTGAAGACTTTTCAAAAACTGTGTTTCTGAGGTTACCACTACTCGTATATTATTTAAACAACCCTCATATTTTAAAAAAATGCTTAGTTTCCTTCCAATTTTTACTCACTAGAATTTTATCCTTTCTCTTTTATTTACTAAGCATTTTAATTGGTTCTTTTAGTTGTACATAACATTAGGCTTTATTTTGACATAATTACAAAAGCATGGAATACAGTTTGCTCTATTTCAGTCCCCAGTATTTTCTCTTTCCCTTCCCTCCTCCCTCCGCTATTCTCTTCCCTCTACTCTTCTGACCTTTCTGCCATTTACTGTTAGGGTTTTTGTTGTTGTTTCTGTTCGTATCTTGTAGATGCACATGATGGTGAGATTCACTGTGGTATATTCGCATATCTACGTAGGAAGAGCAGGTCAGACTCATTCTGCTGTTCTTCCCTTACCCAGGCCCTTCTCCCTTCCCCTCAAACACCTTCATCTAGTCCACTCTTTTTTCTTCTATTTTGATGGAATCCCCCGCTACACACACACACACACACACACACACTGCTTTTCCCTTTCTCTTTCTCTTCCCAACCCCTTATTTTGGACTAGCTTTTGCAAATTAGTGAAAACTGTTCTTTGGTTTTTTAAGTCTGGCTTATTCTACTTAGCACAGTAGTCTCCAGTTCCACCCATTTACCAGCAAATGCCATAATTTCACTCTTCTTTGTGACTGAATAAAACTCCATTGTGTATATATACCTCATTTTGTTTATCCATTCATCTGTTGAAGGACACCTTGGTTGGTTCTATAGCTTGTGAATTGCACTGCTATAAACATTGATATGTCTGTGTCCCTAAAATAGGCTGATTCTAAGTCTTTTGGATGTACACCAAGGAGTAATAGCTGGATCAAATGGTGGTTCCATTCCTAATTTTTTTTTTTGAGAGATCTCCATTCTGCTTGTAGTATAGTTGTACTAATTCTGTTCTTAGAAATAAAGAGCAACTCAAAGTAATGTAATTTCCTCCATTCTCCTTCCTTTTACTGCTCATTGGCATTTTCTCCATGGTGGGGTTAGAAAAAACAAGAAGAGACATTCATTTATCATTTCTGCTAGATCCTGGTTTTAAATTTTCAGTTTGTTGATAATCTTGGGATTATCTACTCTCTCATCCATTAACTAACATACTGCAAGTTTTTCATAATTGGGTTTAAACTCACTTATATCCTGGGAAAATCTGAATTTGTTAAATAATTTTCCAACTCTTAGACCTCATTTCACTCCATCAAATCATTTCCCCAGTTATTTCTTACATTTCACAGAAAACGCATATTTTAAAATAGCTATTTTGGGCTAAAACAGTGTCTCAGTGGTTACAGTGCTTGTCTGGTATTCTCAAGTTCAAACCCCAGTACCACGTACACAATGAAGTCTCAGGGCAATGAAAGCCATGTGAAAAACTAAATAAAACTGACTCTCTTTCACTGTCCTTCTCTTTAAAAAAATAGCTATTTTGAGTATATGCTATCATATTAAGAAGTAAATAATAATTCCATGGCACATATTTATAATGAGTTTTTAATACAAGTAGAATTAGCTCTATAAGAAGTTTTCACCTATACCTGGATAAATACTATGAATTCTGTGAAGTATTATTGAGGTTATTCCATGAAAATGTAAATAGTAAGTAAAGATTTGCTACCAAATCTTTCTCCAGGATCCTGGTGACCTCAATCCTTCAATATGAAAACCTCTTCCATTTTAAATGAGATTTCTATTCCTAGGGACACCAGGTGTTACTGGTGATGGCATCGCCTTTGATTGATTGATGAGCATGACATGGGACACTACTGCTAAGCAACAAGGTGATGCTACAGCTCACATAAGGAATTAACGTCTTGGGGACAGGCCAGCTAATTTAATTGTGTGTGTGTGTGTGTGTGTGTTTTTCCCCTAAATCTAAAAAGTAAAATTTTCCGAATTTGATTTTGATTTGATTCTCTGAAGGATATATCATTGTTGACACTGATTTCCAGTTTGACATTGTTTTCCAGTTTTTATTTCACAGAGCCTCTAGCTAAGGTTGCCCGTGTTCATGTTTGGTGCTCCATTTCTCAAATATGTCATCCTGCTGCACTACTTTATTTAATCCTCTCAACAACCCCAGGAGATATGTTCTGTTGTACTTCCATTTTATAGATGTAGAAACTGAGGCTAAGTTTTAAAAGGCTTGCTCACAGTCAAATACACCAGTAGGGCCAGGACCAGATGTATATTTGAGCCCAAGTATGTCTAACTCAGGAGTCCATGTTGTTCAAGACGATCTGGTCCCCTCACCTTGGCACCAGGATAGAAACTGTAAATACCATTAAATTATCTAAGGTTCCTTAAAAATATTGGAAGGGGTTGTTGTGTAACTTAAAAGACTCTGTATGAACAAAAGAAATAATAATTGAGATAAACTCAAGTCATTTTGAGATGAATTGTATACAAATTTTGATATTTTTTAAAAACACATTTTCACATACCTACTCATATATATACTATATAGATATGTTATGCATATACGTATATGTATGTGTAACTTACATTTTTCAAGTTACAAGCCCACAACTTAGAGTCACACTTCAACACTGTCATTTGATGTTTGTCCTTGGGAAAGTGTTTTAAAATTTCTAATAATTCTCATTTTCTTCATGTCTAATGGAGACCACAGTGGGATTTTTTTCCAATGGGTTGCTATTGTGGCAATTAAATGAGATAATTCTCAGAAGTGAAATAAAATTATAAAGAATTTTACCAGAGTTATACGAAGGTATAAAAGTGCGTGTAGGAATTCTTACTGAGCTGCTTGGGAAGGGGCAGGGGATAAGGGATAGAATAATGCAAAGAAACAATGAAAATGATAGACTCCTCTGCACAAAAAAACAAAATAAAATAGGAAAGCAGGGAAGGGCACAGAAAGTGGGTAAAGACAGAAGACAGCTGGGCATCTCAGGAGAAAGAAAAGGACATCAGAACTTCCCCGAGGCAGGTGCCCAAGTTGCCCAAGAATTTAACGGGGACATCAGTGTCCACCACCCACTGTTAAGCTTTCTCTGTTTCTACAGCCCTTCAGAAAGACCCAGTGTATACACATGCACGCGCGGGCGCACACGCACGCACACACACACGCACACACACACACACGGGGGAGTGGCTTCAGAGGGAAGATAAGCAAAGGGGCCCATCCAGGTTGGTGCAGAGCAGAGGGAGGGTCCACACCCCAGGAGGCAGGTACAACAGTCAGGCAGAAATGTGAAGGCAAAGGTGAAGCATAGAATATGAGCACCCAGAAATTCATCGAACTCTAAGGAAGACCCCAATAACTCTAATCAAATCTCAAAGAGTAGCTAACGTTTGGATTACTTGTTCGTTCAATCACCATTCACTGAGCGTCTACAGTGTCCCAGGATATCGTATGGACACTGGAGTTAAAGCGTTAGCAATCTTCCTGTATTTTGAATTTCATTTTCTAGATGGGGAATGGAACAAAGGCAGAGAGATAGAAAGTAAACAATAAGGGAAAAGACCATTTTGGGTAGTGAAAAGAATTACAAAAATAAAACTTAAAAGACAATATTTTTATGTGTCCTTCAGTACAGGGGTGGGGAAACAGGGGAGGGGGTGCTAGTTTAGATGAGATGTTAGAGAGGGCCTGGCTGAGGAGTTGCTGCTGGGCCTCGATCCTGAAGGACAGGAAGGCCAGCAATGTGTTAAATTTGGGGCATTCATTCCAATACACAAACAGCAGGCACAGGGGCTGAGGGAACTGGAAAAGACCGAGAGCATTGACTGCAATGGGTCCTGGGGAAGGAATGGTATTAGTGTCTTGGGGTTTTGCTGTGAGAAAGTAGCACAAACTGGCTAACTTCAAATAACATTTTTTTTTCTTCATCTTTCTGGAAGCTGGAAGTCTGAAACAAGGATGTCAGCAGGGTGGATTCCTTCTGAGGGTGGGGAGGGTCAATCTGCTCCATGCCTCCACCCCAGCTTCTGCGGTTTGACTGCAGTGTTCCTCAGCTTGTGGACTGTCATTCCAGGCCTTACTCTCACAGGTTCTCCCTGAGTCTCCTCACATTGTGCACAAAAGGAAGACATCTGTCTGTGCCCAAACTTCCCCTTCATATGACATCAGTCATATTGAATTAGGGCCCACCCTAATGATCTCATTTTTATTTGATTATCTTTTAAAAGACCATATTTCCAAATAAGATCATATCTTGAGGTACAGGAGATTAGGACTTCAACAGATCTTTCTAGGGAACACATTTTAAGCCATAATAGTAGGATATGGAAAGGAGTTTGAATTTTGTCTTAAGGACCCATGTGAAATGCCTGGCATAGTGTCTGGCCTGTCATAAACCATAAATGCTAGCAAGCATCATTATGATGCAGAGAATTTCTAACAAATGCATAAAATTAGCAGAAGGGCCTTTTACAAAATGAAATTGGATTGTCTCACTGTCCTGCCTGAAATCTCTCCAGTGGCACTCCTAAGACAATTCCAACAGACCTCCCAGGACTGAAGCCCTCTGTGATCTGCAGTTTCACTTCCTACTTCCTCAGTCTATTTCAACTACTCCCCCCACCATGGCTGGCCTCTTTATCCCCACACATCCCCAGCACGCCTCCACCCCAGTGCTTCCATGTGCTTGTTGCTTCTGCTCGGAATGCTCATCTCCCAGACAATGACAAGCTGGCTCCCTAAACTCACACGGGCTTCATCTCACAAACCTCCCAGCCCTGTCCCACAGAGGCCTTCTCCAAGATTTCCCTCAAAATAATGAGCCCACCGTGCTCTCTCGCCCACCCTCTCTCTCATAATTCTACAACGCGATTCATTATGCTGCCCTTGTCACCCAATGTCCCTTGTCCACAAGGACAGGAAAAGGTGCATTTCATGACAGACCTTCAGCCCTGAGAACATTCCAGGCATCCAGAAGATGCTCAAAACATGTTTGCTGGAGAAATGAACCAAAGGTGTTGCTAAAACCAGGACTTGATGAGGTGGTGGTTGTTCCTGTCTTTGTTTAAGTACAGTCTTTCCTGGTTTGCTACTTACAATTGATAATTTACAAATATTTCTTTGTTCCACCAATGATGAGTCTTGGGCCCCTGTAAATTTATCTGCGTTCATTGTGAAGTGCTCGGAAATGTACACAAATGGGACAGATTTTCCTTTCACGGACTTGGAGTCCAACACTTATGTTTCCATTTTATTTCATATTCTTCATCTTCCTGTTGGGTACATCTGAGTTATGCAGGTGTAGGGAATGAGATAACTTTAAAATGCATCCGAGAATACCTGCACATGCCCTCCTCTTTGCATTGAAGTGGATTCCTTAGCTCCAAAAGAGTAATTAAGCCAAAGGATTAATAACAATCTAAATTAATTTCCCTCTGAAGAGTGGACATCAGTAAGGAGTAACTAAGCAGAAATCAAAAGCATTGTTATACTACAAAACATGACTCTAGGTGCACTCACTCTGAACCACGCAGATAACCTAATTGTTTCAGATTCCCTTCTTCTTCTGTGCTTTATTCTATAATCCCAAAGATAATAATGTAAATTGATCACTTATTTTATGAAACTGATTTAGAAACAAATGGCTTTTGACAATTTCCAAAATCCAAATGAGTCTCTAATGAAAGAAAATGTCATTAACATATTCAAGAATGTGCTGTTAAGTTCTTAAATTAATTCTAAAGAGACAGTCCAAAATATTTTAAAAGAGGCACTACCACTGAAATAAATGAATAGTTTCGCAATACAGCTACTCAATTAAATGTACAAACTGTACTAAGATTTCTAAGATTCAGGCATATTTTAAAATAAATATACATATTTAGTTTTGTGGCACATTAACTTTTCCAATATACATCTCAGTTAAAGATGGTTCATTGCAAGTTTTACAGATTATTTATGAGAGAATGATATATTTTTCAAGAAAACATTTTTTAAATTGCCTAATTTAAAATTATGAAAGCCATCCACTTCCAAATTATGAAAATTATAAAAGTTAACTTATTGTCCTATAGCTCCATTAATTCTCTTGAGGTTCTCATTTTAAAACGAGGCCTTCATTAAAAGTGTGCTCCTTCAAAAGAAATCCTGATTAACTGTCCTTATAAATAAGATGAAGAGAGGGGAGGGAAAGTAAGAAAGGAAAAAGGAGGAGGGAGGGAGGAATGGAGGAGGAAAGAAGAGAAAAAAGGAGGGGAGAAAATAAAAAAATATTTTGTGATTTAAAGATTTTTGAATTCCAGGCAATATTCTAGTAATTTCACAAAAGGATTTCTATGGATCCAAAGAACACCCAAAGTTCACGTGTTGGAAACTTCCTCCCACAGGCAACAGTGGTGAGAGCTAGGACCTTTAAGAGGAGACTACTCTATCAGGACATCAGCCTTGTGAATGATTAAGGCTGTTGCAGTGGGCATGGCTTGACTGTAAAAGTGGGGACTGTGGTCCCCTTGCCAAACTGTTTCAGATGTTCTCTCTCCTTGTGGTCTTCTACCCTGTTACCACAGTGCCTCTGGATCCTGTGCTTTCCAACCCCCCAAACCAAATAAACTTCTGTTTATAATTTACCCAGTCTAATATTCCATTAGAGGAACAAAAAAACAAAGACAGAATTCACTTCAAAACTCTTAATAAATCAGAAATGTTTATCAGTCCCTTGGCATTTCATTCCCAGACTTGATTGACAGTAAGACAGACATATATCTCTTTTGAGCTGTTATTATATTTGTAATTTAAGCTTAGTAGCCAATTTACTCAGTCTGGCAGATTCCCTCTAGCTAACATTGATCTTTTTTTTTCCTCGTGGTCTCACCAGGCAACTTCAAACAATTTACCAGTCAATTCAGTCAAAAGAGGCAAACTGGTGTTATTCGCAAGGTCATTCTTTGTAACAGCAAAAGTCATGATGGTAAATTACAAATGCCTGGGAGAGGAGTGAAACAAGGAGGCAAGAAAGTCCTCTGCATTGTGAAATATGCTCCTCTGATATTCTGCTGAGGTTTGATCTTTTTTCTATGAAATAAGGATTTTTCATAATGGACTGATCCATGCACTGTGGTGTATTTCAAGAAAAAGAAAACAATCTTTACTAGTGAGATAGTCTCATGCTGAAGTCAAAAGCACTTTTGTCTGGGTGAGTAGCACTAGAGAGCAAGTCGGGGCAGGAGACTAAGCTGCTCCAGAAACCCTGAGCTAGTTACAGAACGCTGGTCTTGAAACTACTACTAGAGAAACTGAAAAGCTTAAATGTATTCCTTCAAACTTCCCCAGGGCTTTTCTTCATGCCCAAGGCATTTCTGGTGGAAACAGTCTTAAGAGACAAGAGTGTTGTTCTGAAAAATCACCCGAATCTTTCTAAAATTGAGAAAAGTACTTCTATACTTTAATTCTTTCATTCCTATGTGCTTTGTGAGTAAATTTTATTCTTAAAATATATTCTTTTTCTCCCAATTAAAGTTATTAAATTTTGCTAATCTACTAGTATCTATTTCAATTGTTGATTTTATATATTTCACCAGTCTTAAAGCTTCATAGCCAAATGTATAAATGATTAATTTCTACAATATGTAATGAATGCGCTCCTAAGAGGTTCTGGTGACTCGGTACTGAAAAGTCAACAAGCTCCTTCTCTTATGAAGCTTACTTTGAAGTTGGGGAGGAGAAGGACTACAAAATTATTAAATAAATAAGAAAAATAACTGATGGAGCCACCAGAGAAATCTAAATAGGGTGATATGACAGAGGAACAGGTGTCCAGCAAGGTATGATAAAGAGGAACAGGTGGCTCTGCTAACTAACTGGTGTGGGAAGTCCTCTCTGAAGCTGAGAAGCAAATGAGAAGGATCCAGACAAGCAAAGATCAGGATGAATAAGCATTTCAGGCAGAGGGGACAGCCGCGCAAAGATCCTAATGCAGAATGAGCCTGGTAGTTCTGGGAAGAAGAAAGCCACGTTTGAGAAATGGAATGAAATAAAACCCAATGCAGAAGTTAAGAGCTATTCTTGTACTGTTGATTGAACTGGGAAACATCAAGGGAATTTATTTTTGGTTTGACTTCTGGCCCCTTCTAATTAGTTTTTCATCTTCTAATCTTCCCCCCTTAAACTATAACCTTCACTTCACTGTTAACTAACTTAACGCCACATTAATTGATTCAGCTTCCTTGTTCAATAAAAAAATCTTATAAACCATCTACTTATTGAAGTTTTTCAATTACTTCACTTGAAATATACAGACCTCCATAAACGGTATACTAACCAACCTATACCACTGTATGCCTCCCTATTTTTCTTTCTTCCTTTCTTCAGAGAGAGAAGGACAGAGAGAGAGCGAATCTATTTTATTTAGTTTTTCATTGCTCCAACGCTTTGTTGTATACATGGTGCTAGGATTCAAACCCGTGTCCTCACACATGCCAGGCAAACATTGTTAACAGCTGATCCATTGCTACAGCCCCCTCCCCGCTTTTCTAATGAGTACTCTTGATCTTTTTTTCTTACCCCATCCCGAATTATCCAGCATGAATGTTTTCCTCCTTTATACATGCTAGCATCTTTAACTAGCAAAAGAAAACCCAGCATCAAGTCTTGAATAAAAACAGAAAATTCTAGGTTTGAGTAGATTAAAACTCCAAAGTAAATCAAACTTCAGGCCCAGTTTGATCCAGAAGTGCATGCAGTCATTTGCTTTGAGATTTTCTTAATGCTTCATCACTCCACGTGTTCACTTCATTCTCAGGCTGGCTTCCCTCAGGAGAGCAAAAACAACTGCAACCATTCTAGGCCATTTACTGAATTGAATAGTGTGATCCCAAAAGTCCTGTGTCCCCCTAGGTCCTATGAATGTGGTTTGGAAATAGGGTCTTCACCATGTCAGCAAATTTAGACAAAGTCTTACTGAATTAGGATGTTCTAATCCAATGACTAGTTCCTTATAAAAAGACACACAGGGAAGTGTTGTGATGGTGGTGGCAGATACTTAACTGATGTGGCCACAAACCAAGGAACAGCAAGGATTGCCACCAACTCCCCAAAACTCAAGGTCAGAAGATGAAAGGAAGGATTCTTCCCAAAGGCTTTCAAAGGGAACAAGCACCTGTCAACACCTTGCTTTTGGACTTTGGGTTCTCAGCACTGTGAGAAAATACACTACTCTGAAGCACACGATTTTGTTGGTTTAGCACAGTAGCACTGGGAAACTCACGCAGGCCTCAAGCTTACCTGCTGTCCAGGAAAGAGGAGAGCTGTGTACCTGGATCTCCAATGGGACTGCGACGAGGCTTTTTTCAGAAGCCTCAGCAACTTTCCCTCTTACCTCTGGGCTGAACCAAGCAGGGCGTCCAGGGAGCAGACCCACCAGAAGCTGAAAGAACGGCTCTCCATTTAAGCAACACGGCAAAATGGTACAGGAGGAATTCCTGAAAAAAACAACAACAACAATCCAGACTACTGTTGTTGGGGGAATAGGAGAGAGAATTATGTGCCAGGAAGGCTCCTAGAGATTAAAATCACCATTAAAGCCCAATTTCTCTTAGGTTTAAATGCTTTATGAAAATAGAACCAAAACTTACTCAAGGTGGGAGATGAGAGGTCATTCTACTACTGTGTGTCTGGAAGTTACGGAAACTTAACTTGAACTGGCTTAACGTTGAGGGCCCGTGTTGCCTCGCGTGAGCAGAGATGCAGAGGCAGGGAGGATTCCAAGCCCAGCACAAACAGGGCTCCCACTCTTCATCTTGCCTGTTCTCCGGCCTTGGTCTGTCTGCATCAGCTTGTCTCCAGGCTGGCTTCCTTCATGGCTGCCACAGTCAGCTGAAAACAAGTAGAAATCCCATGCCTAGCTAGGAAGAAAAGGCCTTTCCTTTTATCCTGGTTGGGCCCGCTTAGAGCATGTGTCTGTTGTTGTACTGATTGGCTCCAGTCTAATCCCTTGAGTGGATGACTCATGGGGCGGGGAAGGAAGCAAGGACAGGATCGCTACGATTGGTGCAGAATTAGATGCATCAGGAATTTTCGATGGAGTTTGCGTTCCCTCAGACACCTGTGCTACATGGGAGAGCGTTTCTCAAAAACATGAAAAAGGAAAGGTAACTGCTAGTTGGGCGACGAATGGTGGCCACCACACCATCCTTCCAAGCATGCACTGGATGTTACCTCCTCCATGAAGCCTCCAAGACCACCCCAACCAGAAGGAAAGGCTCTTTCTCTGGATTTTTTGGCATTTATTACTCAAACATTTCACTTATGTAATATTCTTAATCATATTTTATATCCATATTTCTAATCTCCTGATCTAAATCCTTAAAACCAGAGTGTGTGTTACCCCTTCCCTGCATATTTCCATATACCTGGTATATCACTTCTCCCAGAATGTTTTATGCTCAATAAAAATTATTCCTTAGCTGAGTAACTAAGAACTAAGCAGACTTCGAATGAGCAATAAAGATAGAGATCCAGCCTACTAATTCAACTCTTTCATCTTCTTAATAGAAATCTCCCCTTGTGCAATATATCCCAGGAGTCCTTCATGCAGACCCACTGGTGATTCACCTGCACTTAATCCAATGATTAGATTTTTATCCTCATCAAATAGCAAGAAGCACTAATGGTACATGACTTGGCTAATATTTTGAGTAAGATTCTGAATAAGAGACAAAAAAAATGAAAGGAGCAGTAAAAGGCTCATTGTGGAAACTGAAGAAGGTAAAGGAGAAAAAACTCTTGAACTGTAATAATATAAATCACAATTGTTCTTATGAACTCTAGCTGTCATACATGAGCATTTTAATAGTTCCATTGCTGAACACAATTCATTAAATTTGTATTATTTTGGGGAATGATTATGCCATGTTTAGTAGCAGGATTTTAGATTTCTTATCTGAAATCTCAATAATGTGACACAAATTTTGACTAATTAAGAGAATTGTGACTATTTTGAAAATGTCTTCAAAATAGCTTAAATTTTCTCTACAAATTAATCCCAGTAATTCTGATGGTTATTATAGCCACCATTAGTGAATAATATAAAGTCCTGGTCTGTATATACAACGTAAAGCAATAGAAGTGTTCAGTATTGCATTTTCATTGAGAAGTCATCTTCCAAAGAATGAGTGAATAATTAAATCCATTAAAAAAGTAGAAAGAGTTGAGGGTAAAAATATGTAGATGAAATCATCTTATTCTCCTGTAATAGAAGCCAAAAAAATCATACCACACTTTCCTGCTACCCTTCCTTTTGATAAGTGGAGATATAAAGTTTGACTTGCGGGTAGAAAGTGCTTGACTTCCCATCTCCTGCTTTTAGTAAAATTTGGTCCTATTTTTATAAAACATTTAAACTTAAGAGAAATTGGGCTTTTTTCTTTTTTTAAGGAAGAGGGATAGTGAGAGAGAGAAAAAAAAATCAATTTTTATTGAGTTTTTCATGGACTTTTGTTGCTCAGACACTTCATTGTGTACGTGGTGCTGGGGTACGAACCTGCATCCTTGCACATGCAAGGCAAGTGACGTAACTGCTGAGCCACTGCTCCAGTCCCGAGAAATTGGGCTTTAATAGTGATTTGATTTTCTAGGAGCATTTAATGTTCACGGACCACATTCAAGTCACTAGACAGAGTAAAAAGAATACTTACTACATGTGTTAATCAGCTCTCTGTTACTGTAAATATATATATATATATATTTATATATATATATCTGAAGTAATCTACTTGAAAAAAGAAAGGGCTACCAGGTTTGATGATGGGGATACACACCTGGAATTGCAGCAATCAGGGAGGCTGAGGCAGGAGGATTACAAGTCTGAGGCAAATCTCTAAAACTTAGCAAGACTGTCACCAAATAAAAACTAAAAAGAGCTAAGGATATAGCTCAGTGGTAAAGTACCCCTAGGTTCAATACCCTGTACCAAAAAAAATAAATAAATAAATAAAAAGAAAAAAAGAAAGGAAGAAAAGGTTGTATTGGCTCACAGTTTTAGAGTTTCCAGCACATGAACAGTTGGTCCTGTAGTTTTGGGTCTGTGGCAGGGTGACACATCATGGCAGAAAGCATACGGTAGAGCACCTGCTCACCTCTTGGTGACTGGAAAGCAAAAAGAGACAGGAAGTGGCCAACGTCAAATATCCCCTTGAAGAGAACTCCCTCTATGGCCTAACTTTCCCATACTAGGCCCCAGTTCTTAAAAGTTCCTCTACCTCTGAAACACAACATACACTGGGGACCAAGCCTTTAACAGATGGGTCTTTGAGGGACAGTTATCCAAACCGTAGCAATGTCAGTGGGTTCCAAATCCAAATGTTACCTCTGAGCATTTCCAGGTTCCTCCTTTCTTCCTTTCTTTTTAATTAGTTATGAATTTTAATCCTTCTGTAGACCTGCTTTACAAACTGGGGGAGGTGGAAAAAGAAGAGACAGGCAGAAGTGGTGCATTTCAAAGACAACAGCATAAAAAATTGTCTTGACTTGGTTTGATAGAAATTATTTCCAAGGCATAATATTAAAATTTTTTTAAAAGATTTTCAATTTCCCTCCCCAAAAAAGCTGATTTGAGAGTTGAGGACCAACTTACAGGTGGGTTACCTGTAACATCGCCCCACTTACTCACTGACTTTGAGAAACAATAGAAAAGGGTGGCTGAGGGAGCTGTAGGCCTGGGTACAAATTCCAGCTCCACCTCTGGCTGTGTGACCTTGAGAAGCTGCCTAACTTCCCAGCTTCTATTTTCACATCTGTAAAATGACAGTGATAACAGTACTTACTCTGCAGGGTGGCAGTGAAGATTAAATGCTCTAATCTATGAGAAGCTGCTAGCAAAGGGCCAGGAACATATTAAACATTCCATGCATGTGAGTTACTATTGCAATTCCAAGGGGGATCCTCTGGCCCAGAGCTGTCAGCCCATCATGTAATTATTCACAGACAGAAAAGCCTGCTTCACTTACATCTCACTTCCTCACTGTCATTTTGCTTCTAGAATGGTTGATGTCAAAAGAGATGAAAATAATAATGTATCTATTTACATAACATTGTCCTTATTTTCTCTCTTCCCTCAGAAATGCTCTGGTATTATCAAATTAGTCGCATTTTGAAGCTGACATCCACTAGAACTAATCAAATGCAACAGTTTTTATTCCTTGATATTACCCTGGATCCTTGCTCATTAACGTAACAGCTGCACTATTTTAAAGGAGGCTGGAAATACTCATGCTGCAGATATTTGGCACTTGGTGACTGCAATCATGATTGTTTACTGAATATTAATGTTCTGTGTGTATTGTGTGTTTTTAGCCTTCTAATGCCAACACTCATTCATCACAGAGAATAAGTTTTACAGGGAGGGCACTCCTCCTCAATCCAAAATCTTGTTCTCCCCAGTTGACCACCGATCTTTCAATAGTAACTCCCGCATAACAAATTTATAAACATACAGTAAATTAGAACCATTTAAATCTTAAATCTTGTGATACTGTGGTTTATTGTAAGATAATGTATATTTATTCTCAGTCTGTTTCCTGGTACACAACTTCTAGAACCTTTGGATAAGAGTATGTTTTGGATGTTAATGAAAGGGCTGGTGACTGGGAGTGCCCCCCACCCCATCGCTTCAGAATTGGGGTGGTTCACAGGACAAGTCAAGGCATGATTAGAAGGTTGGCACTTTTCTACACACAACCTCCTGGGAGGGGAGAAAGGCTGAAGATTGATTCAGTGACCAGTGTTCAATGATTTAATCAACATGTCATGTAGTAAAGCCTCCCTCCATAAATACCCCAATGTGCTGGGTTTGAGGAGCTTCCTGATAGCTGAGCACATAGAGAGAGGTTCCTGTGGGTGCTACCTTGAGAGGGCATGTAGGATCCAAGCCCTGTCACCCATATCTTCCTGTGCCTGTTACTTTTGGCTGTTTAATTGTATCCTTTATTATATCCTTTATAATCAAACTGATAAATGTAATTAAAGGTTTTCCCTGAGATTTGTGAGCCAATCTAGCAAATTAATTCAAACCCAGGAAGGTTTCATATGAACCCTGAGTTATAGCCAGTCAGAAGCATAGGTCACAAATCACACCTGCCACTGGCACCTGAAGGGGGAAGGACAGTCTTGTGGGACTGATCCCATGGGATCTGATGCTATCTATCTCCAGGTAAATCGTGTCAGAAATGAATTGCACTGGAGGACACTCAGAGGGTGTCTGCTGGAGAATCCACTGGAGAACTGCTGTAGTTAGGTGTGTCACAGGGAGACACCTACATACCTGGTGTCAGAAATATTGAGTGACTGAGAATAGAGGGTAGAGAGGAAGAAAAACACTTTGGTATCTCTTGAGTATTTGAGTGTGACATAATCTTCTAACAATGGAGTGCTATTTGAATTTTGTCATTACTTCTGATGTATCCTGTACATTTCAATGTCCTTTGTGTATGAGAAGCTATTGACACTGCCATTTCTCTTGCATACAAATGTTCCTGAAAAGACAGTTGTAGAACCATATGTTCTTGCTTCCTCCCTGTCTCTCAATGCTGTATCTTGATAATTCTAACAATGTCTGCATAGCAAGTGAAAACTTCATCATGTGCATGCTCCTTATACATGATAGAAAACAGCTCAACATTTGGTATTATTTAGATTAAAGTTTCAGATGTTTGTCCTAAAATGCATCTTTAGATCTTGCTTTTTATATCAATATATTGGTAGATTCCATTTAAAGCCTGTATTTATACATACCATGCAAATGGTAGAAAAGGCGATTAGATACAAGACACCAGTTGAGGTGCCTTTTAAAAAGCTGTTACAATCTCTTAGAAATAAAAATTGTTTTCACATTTTTAAACCAACTGCTGATTATTGCTGCTAATGATTATAGTATTGCTCTCTGCTTTTTATAAAAAAATATTTTCTAGTTTTATTCTTTGTTCTGAGCATAAATATAAAAGTTCATATTAGTAGCCAGGCACAGTGGCACATTGCTATAATCTCAGCTACTCAGAAGGTTGTGGCAGAAGGATTGAGAGTTTGAGGCCAACTTGGACAGCTTAGACCCTTATGAAAAATAAAACTTAAAAAAGGAAGAAGGGGGGCTGGAGATAAAACTCAGTGCTAGAGTGAGTGCTTACTCAGCACGTACAAGACCCTGGCTTTAAATGATTCACTCCCTTCCCCCGTCTCTCTCTCTCTCTCTCTCATACACACACACACACACACACACACACACACACACACA
>PVKS010014219.1:0-31179 GCA_004027875.1 Aplodontia rufa | reverse complement strand
AACAGGTACAAAGCTGGAGATCCACTACATCCATCACTGTATTTTATAATGACAGCCTCCACTGTACCAATACACCATATTATTTTTACCTTTTACTTCCATGATTACTACTTGTTTCCAATAGTCCATAGTTATAGATTTGTTAGGTCTTTTTTTTTTCCAGACTTTACACTTTTAACCTATTGTAGATACTGTTTTTCTCTTAAGCCTGACTCTTCACTGTAGTCTGAAACATCTTACAGTTGAAAATGCAAATGCTGATAATGCTGATGATATTCAACTCTGAATACTTTGATGCCTTTGATGTATAAGAAAGAGACTCTGCTGTTACTTGATAATATAGAAAATTACCTACAGGAAGTAAAATCTTCATTAAAAAGGGAATTGTTCTTAACTAACTTTCCTATTTAGCAAAAAAATTTCAAGGTTTACCTGCTAAGAGATGATTGTTGGTTTTCTTTTCTTTTTCTGTTTTTTTTTTTAAGAGAGAGGAACAGTGAGAGAGAGAGTGTGAGGGAGAGAGAATCAATTTTATTTAGTGTTTCATCTGGTTTTTGTTGTTCTGACACTTAGTTGTGTACGTGGTGCTGTGGTTTGAACCTTGGTCTTCGCATATGCCAGGCAAACACCATAATCGCTGAGCCACTGCTCCAGCCCCGATTGTTGGTTTTCATGTTAGTTTTTCACAAGAGGACACAGGCTCATCCCTCCACCCCAGAAAGTCTCCTTTTCGCAGGTCAAAGAGCTCAAGACTTAGTGTACTTACTGGGTCATTTGCCATTATTTTACGTTCCTCAGAACTTGAATAGGTTGCAAAATTTACCCAAGTTATAGGATGACTTTAATTAGTTAGATTAAAATCAATTTCCAGAATGTAAGACAGGTCAATTCAAAATATTAAATTTTAGTTACTCATGTTTAGA
The DNA here is from genome assembly GCA_004027875.1 of Aplodontia rufa. Taxonomy (NCBI): domain Eukaryota; kingdom Metazoa; phylum Chordata; class Mammalia; order Rodentia; family Aplodontiidae; genus Aplodontia; species Aplodontia rufa. The sequence continues at coordinate 30,256 of PVKS010014219.1, read as the reverse complement.
AAGATTCATTCTTTGGTAAAACATTTCTGTGTAGTCTGTCAAGGTCAACTCTCCAGACAGAGAGACAAGTTCATTCAGTCATGCACTCATTTATTCAACCAGTAGGCTGTGAGGTGTATAGCCTATTTCCAGAAGGGAGACTGTGAGGTCATAGTCCCAGTATACAATGAGGCCTTAGAGCCGGACAAGTCTATGTTTTTAGGCTGCTTCTGATTGGTGCCTTGATCTGCTGTTGAGCCAAATATACTCCCTTTCATAGCCAAGCTGCCTTCCAGATGATTCCAGAAGCTGAGCAGCATAAGCACTTCTGACTTGAAGTGAGGAGACCTTAGTCTGACATATGTTTGTCACTTGGAGGATCTCCCCCAAACCTCAGAATTGCTGTACAGGGTTAACATCCAAAACAAAGCTCACAGAGCTTTCATAAATGCTAAATTATGTGTGTGAAAGATTGGCATACAGCAGGACTTTTAAAACTGTTATGTGGAGCTACGTGTTCAGTATTAATGCAGAAGAAAATTCCTTCCTGCTAACCCCTTCCGCAGTTCAAGCTAAAAAACTAAGACCCAAACCAGTAAATACATCTAGCCAACTTTCAACTACCAGAGAACTTAAAAATAATTTTTCCTTAATCCCAGACTCTCCCTTTTCTTTATTCAAGGTACTGTTTGTAGAAAAACAAAAAGCCAGTCATCTTCATATAGATGCTTGCATGACAGTGGCTAATGTTTGGGTTAAACAGAGAAGAATCTGGTCCTGAAGCACATTATGCGTTTCCAAACAAACACACGTGATTCCAAACACACTGATGGTTGCTCCTTTATTCAAGAGGACAACCTTAAAGATCAAGAGTAAAGTCCAATATTAGACTGGGCCCATACCTTGCCCATGGAGTGACAGTGTTCTGGCCATCCCTCAGATAACCAAAAAAATCGTTTTATCTCCTGATAGGTTGCTATAGCTATCTCTTATTCAGAATAAAGCTACTCAAGAAACAGATATTAACTAGTAGGAATAATCAGATGAATTTTATGATTGTGTCAAAGTATCTCCCTCAGTCCACAGCCCCAAGTGACAACCTGGTTACTCAAGTTACTGCTATTAGAGTTCCTCTTATTAACTACCTATTGAAGCCTTCCCCATATTTCCCTTTTTTCTCTAGGTGTTTCTTACAATTTTTCATGTCCCCCCATCTCTCAAGTCCATTCCTAATCTCATCTCTCTTCTTCGTCTTTTTTTCCCTCTGCCCCTGGTACCAAAGATTGAACCCAGGGGTTCCTAAAAACTGAGCCACATCCCCAGTCCGATTTTTTATATTTTATTTTGAGACAGGATCTCATTAAGTTGCTTAGGGTTTTGCTAAGTTGCTGAGGCTGACTTTGAACTTGCAATCCCCCTGCATCAGCCTCCAGAGCTGCAGGAATTACATGCATATGCCAGGCCTAGCTCTATCCTTCTAAAACAGTATACTGTGGAGAGAAATTATTTTAGTCTTTTGTCTCACATAATCTTTATAGTCATTTACGCCAACATTTGTATTATTCAGATGAGAAAAGTGTCAGAAACAGAGATGAAAAGAGAGCACAACTTCTCTACCTGTCCTGTGGTGTCATGCCCGGTCTAGGGCAGTCGGTCTACTCCCTGAGGGTTTGTGCCTGCTCTGCCAGTTTGACCCTTTTGTTAATGGGCTTTTTTATACCTGGTTAAATACTGGGTAATTCAGTCAAGTAATTGATTACCTTAGGTCCCCTTTACATCTCTAACCCACCAGTTTAACCCTACTATCTTCATTTTCCCCATAAAACATGCCATTTATGATCCCTGCCCTTCACTTACTTTTATGTGGAAATAAAAGTCTACATTATACTTTTGATAAGCATCTCTATTTATGACAGAGTGAGGGATGAAAGGATTTATTTATTTATTTGCATGGTGCTGTACTAATCACATGCTCTACCCTAAGCTACACCTCCAGCCCAGAATTTATTTGAATTCTCATGTCAATTTTTGCCTCTATTAGGGTATCATATATTTAAGAAAGCTTTTCATTATAATTACCATGTGTCTTTTCCTGTATTTATTTTTTATCTTGCAGCAAATAGTGACATTTTTCTATTCCCACCATAGGAAGACAAATTCACTTTGGAAAGATAAATGTCACATTTTAATGAAAGCCAGCTTGCAGTTTGGTTGGGGGTAGTGATCCTAAAAGGGGAACAAACAGGTGTACACTTTGACATTTCTTATTCTTCTTAATTGCAGCATAAGATTTGACTTTATTTTTTAATATTGGAGGAATTGTCTGGGAAATCCCATCAGGAGGATGAACTGAACACCTCTGGGAGAGTTCATTGACCTTCGTAAACTAAATCCAGAGAGAAATTTTCTGACACAAAGAAAAATGTGCAGTTAAAATAGAGCAAATGAGGACTGGAATGTGAAGCTTTTTGTACTGCAAAGAAGAGGCCATATGAGCATGAGTGCACAGGAGATCTGCTTCCTCCAATTGAGGTTGGGGAAGAGTGTTGCGTCCAAGGTTAAAGACATGTGGCTGCGTGGGCTCCTGGGAATTTTATCTCTGCACAGTGGACCATGTAACAGTGAGCTACATTACTAAGCAAAGTTTTACTTTTGATATGTAGACTCACACAGTGGACATTTATCACCCTTTTGGCTGCCCCAGCTGCTGATCTTCCTTCCCAGGTTTGGGGAATTTCTCCTATGGTGAGTCATGGTGGGAAGGAAGCAGAGCCTACCTTTCACTACAGAGTTGGAAAGACTCAGGTCTGGGAGACTGGAACAATCCCTGCAAACAGGAATCCACTGCAGTGGCAGGGACTACAACACCCCCTGACCAGCACAGCCGTGGAAGCTGAGGGCATGCGGTGTCTGAGAATGGTGCTGTTACCAGAGACCCATCCGTTAGCTGAGCAGCGTCCTCCCCAGACTTGCCCTATAGTGGTACTGGGCTATGATGCTCAAAGACTTATCTTTTTTAGCTCCTGCCTAAATCTCCAGAAGCCCTTCCTACTCGGTCAGATATGGGAACTTGTCAGGAATGCAGAATCTTGCTCTAACACAGAACTACTGAGTCAATGTGCTAAAATATAATAAAGTGTCTTGAACATAATAAAACCTCCACGAATATTTCTGCAGTGCATAGACATAAGAAAGTGTATTAAAATTAGATTTGTAACAGGTATCTGAATTATATTTCTTCAAAGCATATGCAAGTGAACAGCCCTTAATCCAATGGCTGAACTCTTGAAAACATAGTAAATGACGTTAAGTATAATGAATTGTGTTTAAAATGTTCAGTGAATCCTTCTGTAAATTCATTATGCCTTTTCAGTACATACTCACTCCTTTGTTTATCTGTGTTGCTAATTTGTATTCTTCCAAGTAGGGCACACCCACAGTAAAGATTACTGTAATCAGCTAAGTTGTCACTGAGATGACCATTGAAATTCTCTCCACAGTCCTCTCGTTATTTTAGTCACTGTCTGTCTTTCTATTGGTTCTCTAAAGTGCCAGCTCCACATGATCTTGGTGTGTATCAGCACATAACTAAGCAACCAAAATGGATACATTAAACAGTTCTCCTTACAAGGTCAGCCAAGCGCTGTTATTCCTGAGCACCGCACTGCATTTGTCTACCTGCAATTACTGGACATTAAGGGCAACCTGCCCATATGGTGGGCGTTGTGCCAGCCTCAAGAGACTTTAGTGGCCATCTCAGGCCAGTGTTGGTGGACTGCCACTAATGCAGTGCCAAAGAGAACACAAGCTCTCCCAATCTCACCCTGGAGAAGAAGCCCTGAAAAGCAAATCTGAAAAGCTTTGTTGAAGCAAGCTGGAAGAGAGATGGCCACAGTAAGAATTTGTCATTGAGGAGATGCTACAATGTTGTAATCAATCAGCCACCTACTTACCTGTGGTGGTCTGAGGAAAGTTTCATGACCCCTTAAGACTTTAGTTTCCTCCTGAGTAATCTAGAGGTAGTAAAAATGCTTATCTAATAGGGTTTTTGGGTATTAAGTATAAGAATAGATATAAAGCACTGTTGGGCCCATAAATGTTGCTTCATAATTATTAACTATCATGATTAATTTATTTCTACTACAATATGTCAGCTCATTGACAGTTTATAAAATGATTTAAAACCAGGCTTAGCAACACATGTGTTATAGATAAAAGAATGCTTTTCAGTGGCATAGAATTTGATCCCCATCTTCCCATCCTCAAAACTATGACTTCTAAAACTTATGGTCAACATCAATTTTAAGAGATGAGTTAGAGAGAAATAATCACAAGCTTTGTTGTCAGATAGATTGGGTTGGAATATCACCATCATAAAGGTGATTCCTTCCTCCCACTCCAATTCCTAGATTTTTATTTAGTATCAGTCCCTCCTTCCCACAACCATACGCTGCAGGGAACTGACTGAGACATGAACTTGATGGGCCTGAAACCCCAACCCCCTTGCCAGAGTTATTGCTTAAGAATTCAAACTTGAGCCAATCAGGACATTTAATTCACAAGGACTGATTTAATAACGGACCAGTGAAATGTAAGGAGAGGAGAGTCCTGGGAGTGCAACTCAGATACTTCTTTTTTTTTTTTTTAATAGAGAGGGACAGTGAGAGAGAGAATTAACTTTTTTATTTAGTTTTTCATGTAGCCTTCGTTCCTCCGAATCTTCGTTGTCCACGTGGTGCTGGGGTTTGAACTTGTGTACTTGTGCATGCCAGGCAAACGCTGTAACCATTGAGCTACCACTCCAGCCCCTCAGATATTTCTTATTATAGCAGTGCAATTGACCAAGGGTCCAGGTGCTGCACTTTGGCAGTCGTCTCCAAGTTTGTGGATCCAAAGAGATATTAACAGACTGGTTTCCTGGGAGACGAAACTTGTATGTCAGTTGATATTGGCTAAAGGATTCCCTAAGACTTTGCTTGGATTGCATAATATAGGACACTTCCACCCAACTCTTCTCCCTTTTTCCTTCACTCGGTGTCAGAGTTCCATCAGAGTGTGATGGTTCTGCCAGTCTTCCCAGATCCCCATTTACACCCACACTTGTTTTTTCCTATGAAATCCCAGCAGATATAATCTCAACCTGGTGTCTGCTTTTTGAGGGGCCTTGCCTAACACAGGTTTCCTGGAAGCTTCTAGAATGTACGTCTCTTTGTTCTGAGTGTAGGCACTGTATCCTCTGAATGTATGAATGTCATGAAAAGCCTAGAATTCCTTCCATGTTTCCCTAAAAGTTCTCTTCTCCAGGTTAAATAATCCTAGATGTTCAATCTCTCCTTACCATTCTGCTGATACCTAGAATGATTAGCTAGAGAAAACAGAACGTACTATAAGACTTTGTTCTTTCTTGATTCTCCTGTTGCAGCAAATCATTATATGGCTTTGGCTTTTGGAGGTTCTACACATGTGGAATTTTTTTCTTTTTTAGAAAGTTGGCAGTTATCTTCACATATATGAAAGAGTGATGCATAGAATACAGCTATCAAATGTTTATTCATTTACTCTTCAGTAAATGGAGCAGCACAGGACCTGGATTCCAGGGCCAAACTGAGTTCTAATCCCAATTCTGCCTCAGACAATCTATGCATGCTTGGAAAATTTTATTATCCTCTGTGTGCCTCAGTATCCTTCCCTGTAAAGTGTTCTGTGACCTCACAGTGTTCTATGAATCGCCTGTGAAGTACATAGAGCAATCCCATTATATAGTAAATGCTAAGTAAGTGTTAAATAATTTAATATCTTCAAGTACTTATGATATGTCAACCCCTGGCCATGCTCAGTTGAATTACAACCAGAGGATTTCCTTTTAAATAATATTTAAAGCAAATATCTATTATAATCTTTAGGTAGTGAGTAGGTATCTATCTAACAGCAGAAGAACTTTGCAAAAAAATAAGACTGCTGGCTTTGGCTAGGCATGCACCAGGGATGTCGATAGGGACTTTCTAAATACTCTTCCCACTGTCAACTTTCAGAATTCTACTTCTGGATTGAAAAACCAAGATGGCACTTCATGCTAGACCTGAGGTTGGCAAACTGTCACTGTAAAGGGCCAGATAATGACTGCCTGAGTCTTTGCAGGCCATGCAGACTGTGCTGCAGCTACTCAGATTGGCTGTCATGGTGGGAAAATAGCCCTACACAATACGTAAATGAACAGGCATGGCTATGTGCAAATATAACTATGTGCAAATATAATCTATAGACACTGAAAAGTTAATATCATATAATTTTCTTGTCACAAAATGTGATTCTCTTAATTTTTTGAACCATTTAAAAATATAAATACCATTCTTATTCTTTAGACTATGATTGGACCCTTGAGCCTCAGCATGCCTCCCCCTGTGCTAAATGAGGTAAAAGGGAGGGTCCCAGTCAAAAACGAGGTGTCAACCACAGCTGAAAGTTCCACGACAAGTAGACATCTCAGGAAAATAGAGACAGAGCTACTTCCACTCACATTAGTGCAAAAGTCCTTGGACACCAGAAACTGTAGAACTTGGTAATGAGACAGGGTTTTGCCATAATGACAGTAACCCTTGTTGAGCTTATTTTATTTTTTTTTCTGAATAGGGTCTACCCCTTTCCCATCTGCTATTTTTGTATAATTTTTATAATAATTTTTTGACAATTTGAGAATCTTGGGCTCTTTCCTGTATCTTCTGACCCTTTTAAATTTATCTACTTGGAATATTTGCATCATGCTACACTTGCCCTTTATACCATTTCAAAGGGCAGAATCCATTTTGAATTCTGTGAAGCTCTCTTAACTCATCTTAGGAAGAGATAAAAAAGGAAACTTAAGGAGTTGCTGACATGCATTATTTATTATGAATTAGCAGCTTCTAGCTATAACTGGTCCTTAAGGATCCTTGTGACACCCAGTCACCCAGTGACATGGATCAAAAAACCCTTCAGAATCTCAGGATTGAGTCTACAACCCAACTCTGCACTCTCCTATGTGCTTATCAGGAGTCTTTATCTCTGTATTATTAAAAATCTGACACATTAAAAATCTTGCTCAAAGTAAGACAAAAACACTGAGTCCTACCCTTTACTTAAGCACGAGTGACAGAAAAATTCAAAATAAAAGAAGTTTAAATGAGATAAAGATGCATTTCTCTCTTACCAAATGAAATTACGATGTACAAGAAGCTCAGAGTTGTGATGGCAGTTTCACAAAGCCTCAGTTTCCCTCTCCACCATCTCTAGAGTATTCCTTGTTCCAATCTACAGAGCAGGAAAGAAACAAAGGTGGAAAGGACTCAACGACATACATGGTTAGCCCTCAGGAAAGGCGATTAGAAGCTGAGAGCCATTTCTGCCTTCATTTCATCACCTACCATCTAGGCAAAAGATCATGTCTTCCAGGGTTGAAAAATCATCTCTGCCATGCCTGGAATGCAAGATTCTCCCCTGCTGGGCCTTACGCTCTAGGGAACTCCTCCAACTTCTCTTCAGAGAAGCCCTTCTGCACATCATAGGAGACCTGTGATCAACCCTAAGGACTAGAATTCACTGCAGGTCAGTGCTGTGGGGGTGTCAGTGAGTTGACTGCTGTTGAACCCCTCAGGATCTCTCCAGGAAAAGTCCTACCCCCTATAAGTCTCTGCCTCCCAAGCCATTTATAAATCATGTCAGGATTCTTATTTTGAGGAGAAATATTTTACGTTTCCTGTAGGTAAGCTACATCAGTTCTATGAATAAATATATATTCTTTGTTTCATCTCCTCAGCCTCCAAAATCTTTCTGAAATTCTCCTGGGATCATCCATTTGGTCTAAATGTAATATCCATTCATTTTCTTACTATATATTTTGAAAATATTTTGCACTTGCGGATTAATCAATTCTGGGTTTAAGAAACGAAAAAGAACTAACAAGGCCTTATCTTCGCTCACAGTATAATGTACAATGAAGCAAGCACGTATGTCCAAGACATCTGGACACCATTACATTTATATTGCTCTGGCAAGGTAAGGTGAAGAGGGAAAAGCATGATTCATATGCTCAGACAGATGAACCTCCCAGAGTGACAAAGATATTGCAGTTTGAATTATTTGATGGTTTGTTTACAGTGAGCAAAGGAGTTAATCACCCACTCTTCAATTCCTGTATTGTTACTTAAACATAGATTAAAGTCCCAGAGAACACAGCATACAAATGGTGCAGACTAGAGAATGAAATGCATACTTCTACACTAGGGTAGCACAGGGCCATCTCTTGCTATGATTTCCTTTGACATGCTTACAAAATTGGCAGTATAAGGAATAGATCTAAAAGGGGAGAATTTTGTTGAAAGTTATCCTCAACTGATCTCCATAGTCAAACACTAGAATGGTGTCATAAAGACAAAAGCGGTTGATGAACCTCAGGTCATTCCTAACTTGGAAATAGTCCTTGGTGTCATATACTTCTCAATCTAATTAACAAAGAGTTCATATCTGAACCCCTCTTCTGTAAGGTAGAATACAAATTTCAGGTGATAAAAATGAAACCGACATTAGAACATAAACTACCGGCATTTTTGCTACCTTTAGTTTAAACCAAAATATCTAAAATATACAAACATAACTACAAGTTAGTTTTGAAAAATTTTCAACCCCTTTTCCCTGGGAAGCTTGTAATTTTCTTTAACATTGTATTATGTACATAGGTATCTATCTATCTATCTATCTATGTACCTATATCTATCTATCACCCTCCTTCTCCTCATCTGTCAATCAATCTTTAAAAAAGAAAAAGAAGGCTGTTCCACTCCATACACACAGTGAAGATGAAGCTCTTCAGGATTCCTTTTGGTTGGCTGAACATACCCCACCTCCCGCCCCAGCACGCGCCTTACAGATATTCCTTATTCCTCTCCAGAGGCAACTTTCCAAAGCTCTCGGGCTCAGCGCCCCTTTGCTCAAAATCTCCACCATCCTGAGCTTTTCTCCTGAGGGTTGATTCTCTCTCCTACCCCCATGCAGCTCTCTACTGAGCAGTCTTGGTTTCTCTTTGATGACTTCACCTTACTTTGAAAATTATAGAGAAGTAACAAATAATGGCTTGGGAGGACTTTAATTAACTCTCTTTCTCCCACCAGGCTATAGACCTGTACAGGTCTAGCTGAGCAGGAGCTAATGTCTAAATAACCAGGAAATGTCAGAAGAGAGACGTGGCAGGCACATTCCCCACAGAAGTGGGGCAGGGAATAACCCATAGTTGGGAGTCAGAACTGTGCTCCACTCTCCCCTTTTCTGCCACTGACACACTGATAACTTGAGGTGAGCCCCTGATGAGAACAAGTGTTGCATAAGTTCACAAAGTACCTTCAATTCCATCAGTTCATTGGATCACCTCGCCTGGCTTTAGTTGCTCTTGGTTGGTTCTTTCTCTCTCTCTCTCTCTCTCTCTCTCTCTCTCGAGTTTTTCCAACTCTGGGAAATATTCACAGCAGCTGTCTAGTCCACAGCTGCTCCGCTGCCACTCCATGCAGCATGGGCTGCATGCTTACATAAACACCTCATCATTACTGGGCATCTATCTAAGAATGCAGGGTTGTATTTTTAGTCTAAGCTGAACATAGTTGCAATCCACAGAATTCTTTTGTTGGAGAAAAAGAATTTACTTTAATAAAAGTAACTGCATTGATGGTTAACCCAAGACGATTGATCTTGGGTGTCAGCTTGAATGGATTAAGAGACACCTACAAAACAGATAAAGCATCCCGCTAGGAGTACCTGTGAGGGTGTTTCCAGAACCATGGACAGGTAGGTTAGAGAACTGAGTGGGGAAGACCTGTGCTGAATGTGGAAGAAAGGGAAAGCTCATGCACGATCAGCTCTTCTGGACAGGATGTGGATTTTTGCTGCTGCCATCTCTCCCAGATATCAGATACCAGATTCTTCAGCCTTTGAATGTGACTCATACAAGAAACTCTCCAGGGGATGTCTAGACCTTCTGTCTTGATCTGGGGCTGTATCACCAGTTCCTCTTATTCTGAAGCTTCCCGCTTCTTAGACTGAGTGGCTTCTGGTTTCCTGGCTCTCCAGCATACTGAGATATCTACCGTGTGATCATGTGAACCAATCTAGAAATCCCCTCTTAGAACTGTATTTATGTTCTATTCCTCCAGAGAACTCTGATTCATACACTACAGTCTGTGTAATTAAATTCACCCCCAATAATACAATATTCTGGTGAAGTGGGCTATATCACCACATTTGTAGGGAGGATCTTAAGCTTACTTGAATTGTTCTAAGTCACAAATCTAGGAGTAGAGCAGAAATTGAACCTGGCTGTCTAGATTCTTCCACACCACAGTGTCTAAGCACCAAATATCTCTCTGGTTTTATTTTCCACAAAACAATATGATCCTCCCTTTAACCTTCTTTTCTGTGCATTTATCATCTCTTCTGTAAACTACCACTCTCACATCCATAAGAGAAATCACTGCTTACATGTCAGGTAGATTAAAGCAAACTCTGACCCCATTTAAAATGGGCCTGTCTGAGGTGAGACCATCTTCCCCCTGCCTCTGCAGGGCACTCCTGAGACATCTCATGCCAGGGCCTGGTTCCATGGATGGATCTTGAGATCAAGGCTTGGGTGGGGCTCATAGACAGCTGGGCCTTGATGAGGGTCAAAGTCTGCCTTCTACCACTGTGAAAAGAAAGGAGGAAGTTTATCCAGTGTTTCCATGCTCCTTACACGGTGTCCTTGCCTTCTTCTGTCTGAATCATCAGGGATCCTGGCTGTTTTTCACAGGGTTCATCAGAACCATCCTAACAAGGGCAGTGCTGGTGGTGGAGTCTTGTGAAAATAGCATGTGCTTTCATAAAAATAACCTCAGGTTCAAAATCCACTTCTGTGGAGAGATGACACCTCTCTCAGTCATTTGGGGTTTAAATCAAATAACCAGGGCAAGTGGCTGGCATATGGTAGATGTCTGATAAACACCACACCTTTCACTTACTCTCTATTCACCATTCTTCTTCCTTCCATCTTCATGATGCAATAGTAGAGTGGGACCCTCTGTGCCCAGCCCTGAGGGTAGAAGTCAACTTCAGTCAAGCCTGTGAGGCTTCTGAATTAGCCTACTACTCCTTTCTGCCATACTCAGGGCTTCTCTCCTATCCCCTGGACTTTTACGCTCCATGTCGTCTCTGTATTCAGTTCTTCACAACCTATCCCTGCACCTTCAGGAAGGTTTGCTTTTTTTGTTTTGTTTTGTTTTTTGGTACTGAGGATTTAGACCAAGGGCACTTTACCACTTTACCACTGAGGCACATTTCTAGTCCTTTATTCTGAGACAGGGTCATACTAAATTGCTTAGGGCCTGTCTAAGTTGTAGAGGCTGGCCTTGAACTTGCAATCCACCTGCCTCATTCCTCCAAGTCAGTGGGTTTACAGGAATGTGCCACTGAACCGGGCAAGAAACTTCGCATTCTTGTAAACCAGCATGAAGCCCTAAATGTGTATATTTTTTAGTCTGAATTGCACCACTTTCCATTGCTTGATTATACATTATTTCATTTTGTTTTCTGCTTATCTTTCTCTAAGATCATCTGTGCCCAACCTGGTGGCATTTAATATACCAATAAGTGTAGTAAACGGGGATACTTCACATGGTGCATTTCTTTCTTCTGAAAGAAGTCTGTTCTTTCAGAGATATAAAGTGTGGCATGCCAAATTCAATATCTAATAAAGACACATTGACTAGAGTTGAAAGTTTACCTGAGTCTGATTTTCCATGCCTTCAGTTTGTTGGAAGGGGCTTCCAAGCAGTCAAACTTTGGGAATTTAGGTAGAATTCATGAATAAGCCAATGAACATGTAGTTCCGTGATAGCCAGCCTGCAAAATAACTTTGATAATTCCCAATATCCCCACCACAGTATTATCCCCTCCTACACTGGATCAGGTTGGTTCTTGTAACCAACAGAATACAGGAATGAGAGTATGTCTGTCTGGAGGCCAGATTATAATTCTAGGTTGTCACAGCCTCTGTCTTGCTTTCTCTTGGATCACTCACTCTTACAGAGGCCAGTACCCATATCTTGTGGACCTTCCAGTGGCCCATCCAACATTCTGACTACAACTTTGTGGGAGACCCTTAAGACACAACAAATTGATTAAGCTGCTGCCAGATGCTGTGTGAAAAGAGAGTATTGTCTTAGACTGGCCAGTTTTTATGTAGCAATAGATTACCTCGGACACACTCTTCATTCTTGATCGCCATTACCTACCTCCCCATGCAGAGATGCCCACCATTCCCAAATGGACAGGTGAAATCCAACTGAGGTAAACTGACTTTACTTATAATTGAGCACAAATTATAAATTACTTGACAATCTGCAATGTGCCAGCAATGTGTGTTAGGAATATAAAAAAGTTTCCTCCACAAATTCAGAATTTCGATGGTCTAGAACAAAAACAGATTCTAATCATGGAATTGGTGTTTTATCTAGAATGCTCTCTCGATATGTGTGTGTGTGTGTATTTACTCAGAAATTTTAATTAATAATTATTGACTATATAGAGTTATGTAAAGCAGATGATAAAAATGAAGCAAATTCCAAGGAATTTAAAGTCAGATACTTTGTTATAAACTAGACAGAAATGATGGGAAATACTGGTTACCCAACTGGTAGAGCCCAGTGCCAAATGAAAATGTAGGCTTCTTGTCCAAAAATCACTAAGAATATGAAGTTGAGAGCAGACATTAAACTCAGAGTAATGTCCCTGACTCAAGAACCCATAGCAGCTTCCATGAAGCTGGTCCTGGTGACAGGATGCACACCACAGCTTCTCGAATAGGTCTCTGTGATGTTAGGTGGTAGAAGTAATGAAGGCCAGACCAGAGGCCTCAACGTGCATGTGTGGAAGGACACTGAAAATTACTTGTGCACTCAGCAGTATCTAATATTCCTATTATACTTTAAAGTTTACAAAGCACCTCTGCCACATCCAGCATCTCACTTAATTGAAGTGACAATTATGTGAGGCTTTACAGTGATTCCTCTTTGAATAGAGGGCCAGCTGGGGCCCACAGAGGTGAAGCTACTCATTGAAGGCCACTTAGCCAGTCCAGGACCAAAAATGCAAATCATCTGACCTTAAATCAAATTTTACTTTTACAAGATCGCTACACCCTGCTTCTATGAGTTGTGGGTTGCAAAGACATACGGAACTTTACATCTGCACTCTAGAATGCACTAGTGGGAAGTGACAGGTGGAACACTGACAGACTGTTTTAATGGGTTGTTTTCACGGCTGTGGGTCTGACACAACGTTAGAGCAAATACCAGACCAAGTTCCAGATTTCGAATTCCTACTCACCTGCCCTATTCACCTCCTCATCCTCCACAACAGCTTGAGATCTCAGTTCTCAAAGATTGGACAATAAAACCCCATCAAACCTAGAAAGCACCCCCTTAGGTTGGCCTTCTTATATTCTAAGACCCAAGAATCAGAATTTCCTATACTTGATGGTTGCACAACATTCTTTTTAAATATAAAACACACAGCTCTATCTTATTTTTTTTTTAAGAGAGAAGGACAGTGAGAGAGAGAATCAATTTTTATTGAGGTTTTCACATGGCTTTCATTGCTCTGACACTTAGTTGTGTGGTGTCAGAGCACATAACACATGGGTGCTGGGGTTTGAACCCATGTACTCACGCATGCCAGGCAAGTGCCGTAACTGCTGAGCCACCGCTCCAGCCCAATCTCTATCTTTAATAGCAACTTAAAACCCTCTTGAAAATTGTAGATGTCATCTTAATTAATTTCTCTTCTTTCTAAAAAGGTAGATGGTAGTTAGTGTGGAATTTGCCAGCATAAATCTGCACTGGAACAAAATAAGTCGAACGTCTCCACTCATCTGTGGAGGCTGGAACTAGACCCTGGCCATTGAGAAAGGTGGTCTATTATCATGTGTTAAATCCAGATAAGGTGTATTGTTATACAACATAATACTTTTTTAGAGATATTGTGTGAAGGGGAAGGGAGGGATAAGAGTGGGTAATTGGGGGAAGCACTCTGGGGGTAAATCTAATCTCCAGACTCTATATACATTTTATCTTATTTTGTTAAAACCTTGTATGGTTGTTCAAAAAATAAATTTATCAATTTAAAAAAACAAGTTTAATAGTTATTCTTAAGTTCACTTTATTTTCCCAACTCTTATACTTAAAATCATGAAAATTTATGTTTTTATGATTAATTTTAATTATGAGAGATCAAGAAGCAAATTATTAAGACAAAAAGCACATTGCTCTTTATTAGTATTACTTTTTTTTTTTTTTAAAGAGAGAGGGACAGTGAGAGAGACAGAGAAAGAGAGAAACAACTTTATTTAGTTTTTCACATGGCCTTAGTTGCTCCAACATTTAGTTGTGTATGTGGTGCTGGGGTTTGAACCCGGGTCCTCATGCTTGCCAGGCAAGCACCAAAACCGCTGAGCCACCGCTCCAGCCCTATTAATATTACTCTTAAATGGTATTACTTATGAAATATTAGCTTTTAATTGGGTAAAGATATAAACTTGATTTAAATGCCTTCTCAATTCTAATGATAAATTCCCCCTTTCATTTCATAATTTTCCCAGTACAGGAAAACCAATGTCAAGTATAACATATTTCCCTTAAATTCCAGCTTTATTTCCAACTTGCTGAAAGGCATTGGTTCAATTTCCTAAATTCTCTATATTTCAGTTTTTTCAGGTATAAAATCACTAGTGCATAATGCTTTCATGGTTTGCAAAAATGTTTGAGAAATCCAGGCTCTAGGAGTGCAAGTCACTTTAAGTGTACCAAATATCTGGGACTGGAGAGGTAGATCAGCAGTAGAGAGCTTGCCTGGCATACACAAGCACCCAGGTTTGATCTCTAGCACCACACATACAACTAAGTGGAGGAAAAACAAAAAAACAGATGAAAAATTTTTAAAAAATTAACTCTTTCTCTCTCACTCTTTAAAAAATACTTTGTTAAAAAAGTACTAAATATCATTATATTTATGATTACAACCTTAACAGTTTCATTGTACTGTACTATAGGAAATTTTTATTTCCAAATAATAACAACAGAAATTATACAGGTTTGAGAATGGGTATTCTGTGATCTAGGAAGAGTTAGAATATCTTATAAGTGTAGTGGTCAGAGCTGGATGTGGCGGCACATGCCTATAATCCCAGCTACTCAGGAAGCGGAGGCAGAAGGATGGAAAGGTCAAGTTTGTCCTGGGCAACTTAGCAAGACCCTATTTTCAAATGAAAAAACAAAAGTTGTGCCGAGTATTGAATGCAGGGGCACTTTACCACTAAGTTATACTCCCAGCCCTTTTCATTTTTTTTTTTATTCATTCAAGATGGTCTTACATTTAGGAGGGAATCGTTGCCATACAATCATGAACACATGCATAATGACAGAGGAAGCCAAGGCTGATGCCATTCCATGGTCTTTCCCCTTTGGGTTCTACCCAATCCCATGGTTCCTCCTACTTTACCGCCATGTTAGTTGGTTTTCTTATGGATGTCAAGGGTTCCCAACTGGATTGATAACCCCCTACGCCCTCCCTCCAGCTGCCTTAATATCATTCCATGCCCTCCCCCCTCCCCTACCACCCTCCCTTCATCCCCCAGCATCACAGGCATGGTTCCCCACACTCATGTAAAAATTCACCCATGTTGAGGTTATTATTAGCTTAGCCAACTATCAGTCTGTTTCCAATTGTATTCTAGCTTCTACATATGAGAGAAAGCATTTGGCCCTGAGTCTCTCTGAGTTTGGGATATTTCACTCAGCATAATTTTTTCATCTCCATCCATTTGGCTGCAGATGCCATGAAACATTCTCTCTAATAGCAGAGTAGAATTCCATTGTATGTATGTACCACAGTTTTTTAATCCACTCATCCAGTGAGGGGCATCTGGGTTAGTTCCATAGT
Organism: Aplodontia rufa; assembly: GCA_004027875.1. Taxonomy (NCBI): domain Eukaryota; kingdom Metazoa; phylum Chordata; class Mammalia; order Rodentia; family Aplodontiidae; genus Aplodontia; species Aplodontia rufa. The sequence goes on along the minus strand of PVKS010014219.1, from coordinate 14,287 downwards.
TTAGCTTTAATAAATTGAGCTGCTAAAAACATTGATGAAGCTGTATCTCTGTAATAGGCCTTTTTTTTTTTTAATTTTGCAATACGGTCTTGTTAAGTTGCTAAAGTTCCAAGTTTTTCAGGCTGAAAAAAGGCTAGGCCTGGACTAGGGCTGGGTTTTTAGTTCGATGTTTCTCTAGCATGCATGAGGCTCTGGGTTCAATCTTCAGTACTAAATAAATTTAAACACACACACACACACGCACACACATGCATGCGCACACACACATACATACATATACATATATACACCATACCATATATATGGCATGTTAGGTGGTGTGGGGCATATGCCTATAGTCCCAGCTACCCAGGGAGCTGAGAGGGAGAATTGCTTGAGCCCAGGAGTTCTGGGCCAGTCTGGGTAGTATAGTGAAACCCATGCCAAAAAATTAAAAAGAACTGTGAGCTATTAATTACCAAGATAAAACTCAAATCCAGAGTCCATTCATATCTTACCCCAAACATAAAAGAGGAGATTCTCAAGAATGACGTCCGCCTACGCTCAACTGCTACACTAATATTACACACGAACATATAGCATGTAGAATATAAAATGGTGTGTATGAGATAACAAATATTTGTAATATATAATATGCTAGCATCACCTTTGTCTTTATTTTATCCTTTTTCTAGTGTCTCTTCTTCATGTAATTAGATAAAGCATAAGAAATATCAAAAGTGAAACCAAAAAATGGGAAAGTTCCACAAAAGAACAGAAAAGCAAAGTCTGAAAGGGGGATTTGAAAGAATGAGGATGAGAAGCCCAAGGAGGGAGAGAAAGCCGGGACTCACTGGAGAGACTTCCTGTCGGAGCACTTGCGCTTCTGCTTGGGACCCTTCGCTGTTCTGTGTGGCGGTTTCTGCTCCTTTCCTTGACCTAATCCCTAGCGTGGTACTCCCTTGCCTTAAATGCAGAAGTCAAAGCCCCAGCCTTTGCATAAGACACTTTTCTACTTTTCCAGTGAGTGCTAATCCCCCCGCACCCACCCCAGGCTCACACAACGTTATGGATTTGTTTGTTTGTTTTTTAAGCTCTTCCCCTCCCTGCCAAATTTTCCCTGGCTGGTCCCCAACTGGTTGTTTCCTCCGGACTCATCCTGTATGGTATCCCTCCCTACTTCATTTGTTTTTCTTCTAGTTCTCCTACACTGTCTCCTGTTTATCTTCTGAACCATCATATCCTCTATTAGCTAAGGTTATCTCTTGGTGTTGACTCCCATCCAGACAGCATTTATTTTCTTCTGACCCTACTTTAAAAGGGAATTTTTTATGCATTTTTTATGCATTTTTTCCTCTCAAAAGAGCGATCACTCAGATTTTCTAAGGTCCCTGCTGTCGTACACTATTACACAATTTCATCAGCTGGAAGACAGCTGGCAGGAGACACAATCCATTCGTCGTTTTAATCTAAGGATAAAAATGACCAGTCCGCCTCCATGCTCATCCATCCCTTGGCTCTGTTTTTGAAAATTTTGAAAACTTCCTTGATCACGTGGCATTATCTATTCCGTCTTAGGATACTACGTATTATCACGTTAAGTTCAGCCTTAATCCCATGCTAATATGAACCTATGACTTTTAATTTCATTTTATACAAATGACTGCTCATATAAATCTGCATTCATATGTAAGCTACTGGCATAGATGTGGAAGCAATCATGGAAGAAATTACGTGAAGGCAGAGTGACATTCATCTTCGATATCCTCTCTAGAGAGGGTGACTTGTAGCTTTGGGAACTTTTTGGCCCTGTGGGAATACTATCTTGGTCTTTCAGATATACACACCATTTTAAAGGTATTAAGGGAATTTCTATACAAGCCAGAGGCTACCATTTATTCCAAACATTTAAATTACCACTTGGGAAGAATAAATGCCAGTGTCAGGGAAGTGAGACCTGGCGTGGTTCAGTTACTTGTCATCCATGAAGGACAAGTGGGGAAAGGGGGATCAGATGCTGAGCTGCTAGCTTCTTATGCTACCTCCTGCCTATGTGCTCAAGGCTCAGGTACGCCAATGATATATATACAAGTTTCTAAAGAAAACAAGGGACTGTAGATTCCTAATATTCCCTCTTATAATAGCACTGTTTTCTTTTTCCTCATAACTTTACATAATTACCATTAAAATTGTATCTGTTGTTCAAAGCGGTATGGAGTAACTTGTAGCAGAACCCACATTCCTGTCCAATAAAATAAGAAAGGCCAAAGTAAAAGCATAACTCACCTGTTTGAAGGTAGCAAAAGTTTCTAATGCAAAAACAATTGGATGGTGCTCAGTCAGGAGAGTGCAAAACCACATAAGAACTTACTTTTAAGCCACTTGGAGGGCATTCACTCATTCTGGGTCCTGGCAGAAGCTGAGAACCTGGAGCAGAGAAGACAGAGAATTCCTAAAATAGACAAGAGGGGCCTCAAACACAGCTGGAAATCCCTTCAAGAGCATATTGGAATTAGAGGCTTAAAAAAACAAAAACAAAAACAGAAGTTGAAAGCCTTTGAAAAACATAAGAGTTTCCCACAATCTCAGGAGATGAAAAGAGGTTCAGGATCTGCCAAGGGGAAGGGTCACGGGAAGACACCACCATCTCTGTTGGGCCAAGAATGGGTGGTTACGTTATTTCTCTACCTCATCAAAAATTAAGTCGAGAAGGATCATGACCCAGATGCAAAAGGTTAACATGATAAGAATTTCTGAAAGAAAACAAAAAAGAAATCTTCATGACCTTGGGGTAAAACTCTTTTCTCCTCCCAGTTTTTTCAAATATATTTTGCTTCAAAAACATTTCAGCATTCTGAACCATGAGGTTGGACATGTTAGGATGGCATGTTTGTAGACCAGCATTCATAAAGAAATCAAATGTATCTACCAGCAGTGGGGTAGAGGCTATCTGTCCTTGGAGAAAGAGGTCCACTAGAACTGATAGGGCACGTAAATGAAGGCTTCTCATCCTGATTAGTTGTCACCCAGACATGTTCTCCTTGTGAAAACTCCTCAAGCTCCAGGTTTATTTTAAATGCACTCATCCAAGTTGTTATGCTTCAATAAAAACATTGATAATAATAATAAAAACCTTAGTGCTCTAACCATACCCATCCCCCTTCCCCCCAAAAAAAAGAAAAGAAAAATGCCATAATGGCACAAATTGTGTGCTTCAGATCAGAAGGCTTACGGGCCTTCTTGAAGCAGTTCCTATTCAATTTCTAACAATGAACAGTTCTACAGTTTCTTTTAAAGCTACCGGATTTAATTTGAAATGATCAGAACACTTCTCATGCTAGTCAATACTTCTTTTCCACAGTTAAGAATGTCACAAGAATGTGATGTCACTATACAGAAAAACAGGACAACCTGCGAGGCAGTATCACAAAGGTTAGCCTCCATCCCAAGCAACAGTCCCCTCCAAAATGTGTTAAGTCCCACTGCATCACACCACCAAGCACAGACCCCAAGAGATTCTTTTTTTTTTCACAAGCTATAAACATGTACAACTGAGAACTCAGGATTTCTAATCAATAACAATTACTTTTCAAATAAATGGCTTAAAATTCCAGAAACATTTTTTTCTTGCCTTCTCACCTGGATCTCTACGTTCATAGAGTAAGGACAAGAATACCTATTCACTTTAAAAATGAAAATGGACAATTTAGAAGTATAGACAATTCTGATAGACTTTTCCAGGTGCATGTGACACTCTTGAACACTATATGGAAACCACTTGCAGTTTCTAGAGCACTTCAAAGATTACAGTGTGCTCAAGTCCTAATTATGGAATGAAACCAGGTCAGGGCAGCGAACTCTCCTGTATTTGTCCTTCATGTACTCACATGGAGACAGATATGTGTTTTTATTTATTCATTCTTCTCCTCTTTCCCCTGTTCCTAATCCCTCTCTCATACTCCTTACATCACCTTTTTTCCCCCCAGGAAATATTAGATGAACCCTTTATCCCATCACCTTCCTTTAGATTACGATTGGTAGCATCCTTCCCAGGCATTCTCCTTTACATTTTCTGCCTTATTATAAGATGACTTTTCACTATCACTCAAACTATTTCTCAGTTTACTTGTGCAAATTATCACACACTTAGCAGCTTCTAACAGTATCTGTTTATTAATTTGCAGTACTGTAGGCCTGAGGTCCAGCACTCTGTCACTCAGTTCTCTCTTCTAGCAAGCACAAAGAGGAAACCAAGTTGTGAGCCAAGCTGGGTCCTCATCTGCAGGCCCTGAAGAGACGTCACATCTAGATCCACTCAGGTTATTGGCAGAATTCTGTTTCTTGTGGTCATGGGACTGAGGACCTGGCTTTCTTGATGGCTGCTGGCCGGGAGGCCTTTTTCAGCTCTTTAAAGTAGCTTGAATTCTTTCTCATGTGGCTTCTTGCATCTTCAGGTCAAATCCACTTCACTCGCCAAATCTCTGCCTCCAGCTGGAAAAGCCCTCTGTTTTAGAAGGTCTCCTGTGATTAAAGCAGGCCCAACCAGGTTATCTCCTCCCATCTTCAGGCCAATTCTGCCATCAGATATGACACAATCACATCATTTTCACAGGTGAGACATCTGTATTGGGGCATTTTCGGCATTCCTGCACTGCCACTTAGGTTTTTGGCCACATCTCAGGTGGAAATATCTTGGTTTATGGATTTGACCTTGGCAGAGGTCAAAGTGCAAGAGGAAGAAAGGCAGATAAGGTATGAAGGTATTTGGGGTGTCCTAGTCATGCTTCTTTGCCTCCCTTAGCTGGTCTACAGACCTTCATTCCATGTTCCTAGACTTCTTTCCATTTCATCAAATTTGTATTTCTTTTTCCAAAACATGTTACTCTACTTTTCAGAGCACTTCTTGGAAATTTCAGTTTGCAGGGCCTTCTGGATTTTTCTTCATATGCTTCTTCCACACATCTTAACAAAGAAGGTACAACCAGACCTCTTCCTTTGGGTTTCTTGGGTCACCTCAGGCATACCGACTGAGCTGTCTGCTGCTCTAGGTAACCTGATGTATAACTATTTTCTGGCCTTTAGCTGGCTGCCTTCCCAAGACCCTCCTCCAGAAATAACCATTAAGGCAGAAAGTATTGATCAATATGATGATATTAAAGCTAAGAACTTCAGTTCATTAAAACCATTAAGAGAGTGGAAAGGTAAGCCATAGACTGGCAGAGCTTCAATACATATTCTGACAAAAGGCTCTTACATGGAATATAGAAAACACTCCTTTGAATCAATAAGAAAAAAAGAGAATGGAATAGAAAAAAGGGCAAATGTCAAAAAAGATACTCCACAGAATATTCCCAAACAGAAAATAAGCACATAAAGGCACCCACCTTCATTAGTTACTGGGGAAATGCAAATTTATGTCATAATGCTAAAACCACAACATGCCATCCAGAATGGATGAAATGGAGAAACAGATAATGTAGGGCAACCAGAACGTAATTTATTGCAAGTACTTCAGGATGCCACTTGACAGATTTATGTCCAACAAAATTGGACATAGCCATACTTGATACTCAGTAATACCATGCCTAAGTATATACCCAACAGAAATGTATGCATATAACAAATGGAATTTATATGAATGTTGGCTGCAGCTATACTTATAATATTCCCAAACTGGAAAAAAAAATCCAACTACCCAACAACAGTGAAATGGATTTAAAAAATCATGGTGTATTCATACAATGGGGTAATATGCAGGAATGAGCATAAACAAACTGCAGCTATACACAAAAAGGAATGGTGTTCTCACAATAACATTGAGTAAAAAAGAGTCAGTCACAGAAGATCATGTAAAATTTAAAAATAAACAAAAATGATGAGTGATTTTAGAAATCAGATCAGTAATTACCCATAGGGGTCACTAGGAGTGGGAGGAGGCATCTGCAGTGCTGGTGAAGTTCTCATTACTAATCTGTGTACTAATCATATGTATGAGTTCGTTTTGAGAAAATGAATTGAGCTATACACTTATTGTTCATGTACCTTCTGCATGCATTTCACACTTCAGCAGAAAATCTCACATTATGCAAAATAATTTATATATCTAATATCTTTCCTACCCATGAGTGTTTTTTCATTACAATATCAGCAGCCCCTAGACAGAGCCTAACATGTACTATTGCTTGTTGAGTCGTTGATTAATGAATTCTTAAGAGCGTTTCCTTAGCACAGCCCATCTTTTTCTTCTTGAATGGAGTAGCATTCCTCCCTATTTTACCCAATATCTTTATATTTTTCCAGGGAATTGTTTCAGGTAGAAGAGCTTGCAGAGGGGGGAATGGACAGCAAAATGCAGTAAGGGAACTGGAATGTAAGCTCGCTGAGGGCAAGAACTTCTGTCTTGCTTGTTTACTATGTGAAGGAGGCACTGTTCAGATAACTTTACATGTACTGTATAAGTCCTTTTAAATCCTCATAACAAGCAGTGATTTCTTTTTTTTTTTATTAAGAGAGGGACAGTGAGAGAAAAAGAGAGAATCAATTTTATTTAGTTTTCATGTGGACTTTGTTGTTCTGGTTGTGCACCTGGTGCTAGGGTTCAAATCCACCTCCTCACACATGCCAGACAAATGTCATAACCACTGAGCCACTGCTCCAGCCCAGCTGTGGGTTTTTTTTTTTTTTTTTACCCCTCTGGACACAGTAAGTACTTTAAAAATATTTGAGGAAGTAATATAAAATGTACCTGTTATCCCTTGTTTCTCTCCTCTCAGCTTCCCTACATAGTCATAATTGCATGCTAAGAGTCTGTCTCAGTGGGGATGGGAGGAGGAGCTGGAAGAGGGAAGGCTGGAGTCTTCACATGAGGTCACAGATATAGATGTTTGGCATTATTCCCAAATGAGATTATATGCTCAGCAACCTTCACTAGCAGGAGTGGAAGAAGTCATCCTCACACCATCTTTAGTTTGGGTCCCACTGTGCAGAGTCCCATACATCAAGGTTGCTTATCTATGTTGTGTTTATTTTGAAAAGCAAAATAAGTACATTGTACTTATTTGAATGCATGTGCTAAAAGTACTAATTTTTTAAACATAAACATCAAAAATACAAAACAATGATCATAACCCTGTTGTGGCATTTCTTCAGTTTTGAACATACCAGGGATTTTTTTTTTAAATGAAAGTGGCTTGGGGCTGGAGCGGTGGCCTGGTGGTTATGACGCTTGCCTGGCATTCGGGAAGATGTGGGTTCTAACCCCAGCACCACACAAACAATGAAGTGTCTGAGCAACGAAAGCCATGTGAAAAACTAAATAAAATTGATTCTGTCTTTCTCTCTTGCACTGACCCTCTCTCTTAAAAATAAAAATAAAAATAAATGAAAGTGGCTGAAGGCACTTTGACTTTGGAGAGACCCTGACAAATGAGCAAGTGAATTCAGCATGTGCAGCAGGGTTTTATCTCAGGTCAACCTAAGTGTAACCAATGCTAGGAGGGAGGGACAAAAGGCTCCTAGCTCTTGGGCTGATTTGAATCACTGAAGCCCACAAAAACAAAACAAAACAACAACAAAAACTGGAAGCCTCCTTAAGTTTCAATTCTTCATCCTGCAAGGCGTATGCCTAGGGTAGCTTTTAAAGAGTAACAGGAATGCTTGGATTGACTTTGGCTTCCTTCCCTATCTCAGGGCTCTGCTACAGATCCTCGGGAGGTTTTGATGACAATGGCAGATGACAACCACAACACCTTCCACTTAGATGGGATTTAGAAGTCAGTTCAGTCCCCTTCCACCCTCTGAAGAGCCCTGTCAACAGCAATTACTACTCCTGTTGGAGAGTCCCACTGACTGACAACCCTTCTCGGCCCCCAAAAAGCAGAGCAACTTGTCTTGGGTCACAGAACTATGAAATGGCCAAACACAGATCTTACTCCCATGATGGGGAGAAGCCGCCTCCCAGAGTCCACAGGCTGAGAACTTCTCTGGTGCTTCAAAACTGCTGTTCTTACTGATGCCTCTGCCTTTAATTGTGTGAAAAAAAATTTTTTAATTAATTTCAGTTTGGTAATTTTGTCATTTTTATCCACTAAAAAAACTCGATCCATTTCTACTTCTTTCAACATGCATACTTAGCCTGTGAAACAGTCCATGTGAACCAGGTGAAGGAATTTTTTTTTTCATCATTTGGGCAGAAACCAAAAAGGAGAAAATACTTCTGGCAGAGAATGAAGGCATGCTATTTTGAAAAGAACAGAGGGGGGAGGGGAAGAGAGATGGAGGGAGAGACAGAATATAACATAAAAAGGAAAATATTTCAAATTTGTAAGGAAAAATATTTTTCACTAGAAAAATTTCCTCATGTTTTCATTTGTGCTTGGCGTAGCCTCCCCATAGCATTCCAGGCAATCTGTCTCTTAGCACCACAGCTGTGAAATACACGAACTTAAGGAGATTCAGTTTTAACCCCTCCCTCATTTTATTAGCTGCATCATTGCACTGGGTTTCATTATCTTGCCACTGGGTCTCACACTTGCTGTCTAAACTATTCCATAATTCTATTTTACAGAATAATATCTTCATGTAGCAGAGGTTAGCAAAACAGGGCGATGGTAACAATCAGAATGACATATTATCACAAAATCACATTGCCACTTTTGAGTAATTTATCATACATGCTATCACTCAACCTATCCTAGAAGAATGAACTTAAGTGTACACAAAACCACAGACTTTATAACAGGAATTCCTTCTGCAAGATCAGAAGTTGGCAAACCTTTTTTTTGCAAAGAGCTAGATAGTAAGTACCTTAAATTTTGTGGGCTATACGACCCCATCTCCACTACTTAACTCTGCTTTTGCAAGGAAAGCACTTAGACAGTAGACAACACATCAGTGAGTGGCTATGGCAGTGTTTCAATAAAACTTTCTTTACAAGAACAGATGGCAGTCAGATTTGTAAGATATTTGTCGACCTCTGATCCGGATGATGGATATGTTTGCAACTGTAATGGAAAGGTTCCACCTAGAAGCTCAGCCTTAACCATCTGTTTGCCAATTTATTTGAAAAGTCCTGGTATATTTTTAAAGTTAAAACTAATATGAATGCTATTATTTTAAATTTAAATATTTAAAAGGGTAGATACTTTCCAAGTTTGTTGAAAGCCTGGTTATTTTTTTATGCCTTAATAAAATTAACATGAAATAGATTATTTGATAAAAAAAATATGCTTTCAGTGCTTTGGCACTGAATAAACTAAGATGTACAGCTGGACCTTGAACATAGTTGAGCTTTGGCCCACAGCTCTGCCCACACCCAGCCTCCCTTACAGGAACACTGGTGCCCAAAGACAGAGTCATTTCTTTCTAAGTTTAGATCCTGGTTTAATCTTGATGGCACAATTGTACATTATACTGACTGTACTTTTATTAAGCCAAAGTGAATGACTTGTAGAGACTCAGTATGAATTTTTCAAGTCATTGAAAAATGACTTCATTTCTAACTTAACGCTGATGGTGACAGCCCTTTTGTTAGGGGTTTTCCTAAGATTTTAACAGACATTTCCCTGCCAGGATTTTGTTTAAATTTCAAATAAATAATAGAATTGAAAAGCACCACATGCCCACTGCCACACAGTTAAGCGCCAAGGTGAGCAGTGTTATTCTTTTTCCTTAACTAACTGTCCTCCTGAACTGAGCTGCCAGCATTAGGCATAAAACACCGGCATAATGTTTTAACGATTATGTTACCATATTGGAATATTAATAGAATTTACTCCAAAACAGGCAAATAAATTACACATATATCAAAAGTTGACATATTGCTTCGTCCCAACCTATGGTAGGACTGCCCTGAAGGATTTTGTCTCTGAAATGCCTTACCTATGTTTCCCTGGCTAACTCTGGCTTACAGATCTCTGTGTTCCAACCTGGACTTTTCCAGTGGCATAGCCTTCGAGACTATTTTACACTACTCTATTTTGCACTCCTGACTGTGATATTTATTTTCATATTTGCATTGGGCTTTTATACACTTTCCTCCTTGAGGTATTCATACATAGAATAGGGGCTGTTCACCCAATGTGTGGTCAATGTCTCTTTAATAAATGAATGAATAAAAGTCTGTATTTATTCATTCATCTATTCCATGACTATTTATTGAGTGCTGACTATGTGCTAGTAAACATAATAGGCAAAATTCCTGCCTAGTATGGCATACATTCTAGTGGAGGAAGTCTAAACAATAAACATGATCATATTAATTTAACAAGTGGTAAGTTTTATGAAGAAAAATAAAATGGGAAAGAGTAAAAGGGAATCCTGAAGGAAGTGGCTATTGAGTTTTAATAGGGTAGCCAAGGAAGGTCTCACTAAGAAGGAGCCATTTGAGCAAAGACCTGAAGGAGGTGGGGAGAGAACCTGCCCTGTTCCTGGGGGAAGAGTTCTAGGCAGAGATGCCAAGAGGACAAGGGCTCTGGGGTGAACCCTGTCTGAGTAGTCTGAGGCTCTGAGGCTACGCCACTGAGCATGAAGAGGACAAAAGGGAAGGGAATCCGACCACCAGAAGGACTTGTCACTTACTCTAAGTGAGACAGACAGACTTATTTGCATGTTTTAGAGTAAGCAGGCAGTATATGCTTTCCTGGGTTTTCAAAAATCTGTCTGGGCATGACCTGTTCAACAGCTTAGACCACTCTTTCCCCAAAAGAGAGTTGAACCCACATGTCTGGTTTTTTTGTTCATTTTCCATGCCGAATTTTCTCATATGCAGAATAGGAACAAAAATACTTTTCCTTACAGGGAATTTCAAAGGGCTCAAATGTTCATCATTGTAAAAACATGAGCTTAGACTGTCCAAAAAGCTGGTAACACAACTATTTCATCAACCACTAACATCCTGAGGGCCTGTTATGGGGAAGGCAAATGGAACTTGTGTAAGAGATGAGTGGGGAAGATTGAAGGGCTGGAGCAGGCTGGAAAGGAAAGCAAAATCGATAGCTGAGGGAGCAGGACAAGGAAAGGGAAATAAGGTGATAGATCTATGTTTCTACTCACAGTGTTAAAGAGCAGGGCACTGGGCCCCTTGCTAACCTGGTTTCAAATCATAGATATTCCATTTACTAGCTGTGTGACCTAGGGTAAGTCACCATTTGAGCCTATTTCCCTCTGTGTAAAAATGGGATTTGACATATCCTTCTCAGCACACTACCAGAATTAAAAGAGAGATTGCACCTTCATACCTAACACAATGGCAGCATGAATTGCTCAGTGAATATTAGTCACTCTGCCATTCATCATCATCATTGCAGAAGGTGAGGAAACAAGAGGCCATTCTGCATATTCTTTTTTTTTTAAAGAGAGTGAGAGAGAGAGAGAAAGAAAGAAAGAATCAATTTTTATTCAATTTTTCATCTAGCCTTTGTTTCTCTGACACTTCATCATGTATGTGGTGCTGGGGTTTGAACCCGGGTTCTTGCACATGCCAGGCAAGTGCTCCAACTCAAACAGCTGAGCCTCTGCCCCAAACTCCATTCTGTATCTTCTGACCACAATAAATAAATAAATAAAAATAAAAAAGATAAAAGCAGGAAAGACCTCTTGAAGGGAAACCAAATAAGGATGCATTTTTAAAATCAGCTGACTGAAAATATGCACTAGGACCCAATTTATTGCTTGAATCAGGATGAGCCCAAAGGAACATCTTTTCAGTAATTCAAATGCCTAGGAATTTGATTCAGCTGGGAAATAGGAGTTATCCTGGAGAACACATATCTATAGGAAAGAGGACATAGTTCTGTAAAAATTTGGTGATAATTCTACATTAAAAACAAATGTGGGAGACCTTGTATGACTTGGATGAAGTCTGTAATATATTAGTAGTTCCAGGAAAAGTAGAAGACAGATTTGGAATTGAGTGATACAAAAATGAAAGCATACTGTGCCAAGGAGGAGGGGATGGAGTTAATCAGCCACCAAGTGCTTTTCATTTGAGACAGCAGGGTTTATAGCTGGCAGCAGGAGCAGCACAAGACTCGATGTACAACAGTTTCATAAAACTATCCGAATTCATTCTGTACTGCAGAGGGCATCTGCCACTTTTTTCTTTGTCTGGCATCCCTTACTGCAGAGAACAGCCCCTTCCCACACTGTATGGTTCTCTTTAGTCTGTTGATCGGTGAGTTCTACCTTCCCCACAAGCGTAGATGCGAACACCAAGAGTGCTCAACTGGAATACCTCATTTGCTGGGCCACAGTCATCAGTCTAGAGAAAGACACAGAATGCAAGCATGCTAGCTGTCAGTAGCGTGTGAACTTAGAGGTACCTGGAGTTTGTTGGTACCTGTGGAACAAAACTAATAGTTCAGTGAAACCCAAAGCAAAAAGAAAAAAAAGAGAGTTATGGATAGAGGGGGGAGGGAAAGAAAAAGATCAAGAAAGGGACAGAGAAGGAGGGAGAATGAAAGGGAGGGAGGGAGAAAGGGAGGAAAAGAGAGAGAGAAAGATATGATACTATATGACTGTTTTAATTCTTTGATTCAGCTATCCTTGAACCTGCCTCCCCTTGGGACTTTTTGTTGATTCAAGTAGACAACTTTTTTCCCCTATTCTTGTCACTTTTAGTATGAATTGAACTTTTTCATTTATAACCAAAAGGATCAATTAGGAAAGATGTGAAAGAAATTAAGACAATGAAGTGATGAGGGCAATCTGTGGCAGCCTACATGGGATACATAATTCTGTCTACCCATATGTAAATAAATAAATAAAGTCTTAAGATGTTACGCCAGTTTCGGGTAGAAGTTCACATCCTTCTGAGCACATCCGATCTGATGCATAGGTATCTGTATAGCAGTCTTTCAGCATTGTAACCATAGCCCACCTGAAGTCGTAAAACTGCTCCTTTCCATTGGGAAGTAATTTTACGAGTACAGCAGGCTTAAAATTAAATACAAAGATCATGAAGTAATTGGACCCATGATATTAATATTGTTAAATAGATTTAGAAACAAATTAAAATTTTTGTGTGTTTTAGTGATGTTTAAGGAAAACTAACATTAGAGAATCTGACAAAATTAAAGTCATGATTTCAACCTCAAATTTATAATTAATTTTATTCTTTTTATCTTAAATTGCAAAATTTTGATTTTTAATAATGTTTTAAGAAGTATTTGAATGTTTTCATTTGTTATGCTTTTAAAAATGAATTTTTAGATTGACAACCTTTTGGATTTTGCTTATTGAAGTTAAGTCAGGCTTTTCAGGCATGAGTTGATTGATAAATTATAAATGTTTTTAAAAGTTTAGAGGAATTTAACTTTTTTATTTTTTAATTAAGGAGTTGAGTTATTGTACAATATAAATGTATATAAAGTAACAATATGATATGCATACATTCTTTTTTTAAATTTTTTTATTTTTGAACAATCATACAAGTTTTTGACAAAATAATATAAAATGTGTACATATTCTGGATATTGCAATTACCCCCAGGAGTGCCACCCCCAATTACCCTCCCTTATCCCACCCTTCCCCTTCCCACAATATCTCTAAAAAAAGTATTAGGTTGTAAAACATTACATCTTATCTGGATTTAACACATGCTAATAGACCAACTTTCTCACTGTCCAGGGTCTAGCCCCACCTCCACAGATGAGTGGAGACAATCGACCCTTAGATCTCTGGGTTAAGCTGATTTTACTCAGCATGATCTCTTCCTTAGCCATCCATTTACCTTCAAAGGCTGCAATGTCATTGTTTCTAATTGCTGTGTAAAACTCCATGGTATAAATGTACCACAGTTTTTGGATCCATTCTTCCAGTGAGGGACATCTGGGTTGTTTCCATAGCCTAGTAATAGTAAATTGTGCTGCTATGAACATCGATATTGCTGTGTCACTATAATGTGCTGATTCTAAGTCCCCTGGAAAGATACCCAGGAGCGGAACAGCAGGGTCATATGGTGGACTCATCCCTAGTTTTTTGAGGGTTCTCCACACTGCTTTCCAGAGGGGCTGTACCAGTCTACAGCTCCACCAACAGTGTGTTAGTGTGCCTATCTCTGCACAGCCCCTCCAGCATCTCCTATTGTTTATTTTCTTCATCTTTGCCATTCTGACTGGCATAAGGTGATATCTTAATGTGGTTTTCATTTGCATTTCTCTGACTAGAGATTTAGAGCACTTTCTCATGTATTCATTGGCTTGATCAATGTCCTCTGGTGAGAAGTTTCTATTTAGCTCTTTGGCCCATTTATCAATTGGCTGTTAGTGTTTTTGTAGTTGACATTTTTGAGGATTTTGTAGATTCTGGA